>JANHFL010003562.1:47798-61335 GCA_032468155.1 Oxyrhabdium leporinum | reverse complement strand
CTTATAAGCTGTAAACCGCCCCGAGTCTTCGGAATGGGGCGGTATATAAATGTAAAAATAAATAAAATAAATAAAATTTTGTGAAGAAGGGTTCTGGGACCAATATACAGTTTGGAGACCTTGCTGGAAATAAACAAATCATTAAAAACTTTTCTTAACACCAGGTCCTTGTTTTTCAAAATATAAAAATAGTTATCTATTTTTATGTATAGTTATAGTTAATTCAGAAGAGATATGAACATGGTAGGTACCATGACAGGTAATCTGTGGGCATTGGGAACCTTTTTTTTTTTTAAAAGAAAAGAAAATGAGAACATTACAGACATTGCATAGAAGGGTAGGATCTTGGCAGCAAGCCCTGTCCTTTGAGTGTCTGTGGCACACTTTATTGCATTTATATCATGTCTTTGCTGTTGGAGATTATACTAAAAAAAGTTGGGAAAATACTGTATATAAATGAATAAGTCCTAATAATTTCTCTTTAGATTTGTGGGTCTGTAGTTCTAATATATCTTGACTTGTGAATGTTGGGAATAAGGTATCGGAAAAATCAGGCAGGTGGCTGTTTCAGAAGTAGCCAACATATGGAAAGTTCAGTGTCATTTTGAAGGGGAAAAGGGAGGGAGGGAGGTGGAGGAGGAGAAGGAATGATGAGCTGTAAAGGAGAAAATATTCTTTTTCTTCATTGATGTAAAATTCTAATTTTTACCAGGAGCTGTTTTCTTTTTAGATTTATGATTAGCTACAAATGCCAGTGTTTCTTTCATTTTTGAAACTGCAGCCTTAGAAACTAGGAAAAGGCAATAATATAGCGCGCCATAAAAATAGGATTCCAGTGATAGATTGGAGGAGGGAGTTTCCAGGTCCAAAAAAGCTGAATCTTTGGATTCAGCTGGCTTTTCTATTGAAGCTTTTTGCACACTGGGAACATTAAGCAGGGCTGAACACTTTTCAAGTATTGGTGATACATACTGTACCATCCTTAAAACATCATGCTATGTGAGAATGTTTCAACATTTTAATTTGTAATTTCAATGAAGATAGCTTCAGATCCCATTGTCATTTGGATATAAAATAATCCTGGCTGAAACTTGGTTCAATTATGTTGCATTTATCAAACACCTCCTACAGAGCTAATCTCCACAGTAGATGATTTCTCTGTTTTTATTTCAAAGGGAGAGTGAAAAGTAGAGCTCTTGGTGCCCTCCTACCTTTTATTGGGAATCATGGAAGTCATCAGTTTCTAAATACTGGTCAGGCTATCACTGACCTGAGCGAGTATAAGCAATGCCTATTGGGGAATGTAATGACATTGGTATTTTCTTGCTTTTCTGCTTATATTCCTAGAGCCAGATGCCAAATCTGAATATAGTGAATCAGAATTTGATAATACATCAGTAAAGGAGGAGGAAAAGGAGGAGGAGGAAGAGGCTGAGGGAGAAGAACCATCAGTGAAGTCATCCTTGCTGTTAGAGTTTGGTGAACGACAAGAAGAACTACCACCACCATTTATGGAAGCCTTGTGGTCCTATGGTTGCAGTTTGACAAAAGGCAACAATGTGAGCTGTATGGCTTGGAACAAGTTAAACCCTGTAAGAGACCACTAAATTTCTGATGATGTATATTAGGTTTAAGATATGCAACAAGGCTGGTAGAAGTGAACTTCCCCACTTCTTTCCACCTTTAAACCCCAGTAAATGGTACAGAGGATCGGGGCAAAGGAGCTCTATTTGTATAAGGTTTCTACATAGTTTTCAGGAATCTCCTTTCCTATTATATCTACCTCAGCAGACAAGCTTGACATTCTGTGACATTTTCAAAGACTTAAAAGGCTGTGCTGAGAAGAATACAGCACAGAAAAATATTCTACTTTTCTGGGTATATACGTCTAAATATGGAACCTGATTCTATTTTTCTAATTGTATGTATCTAAATATTGAACATTAAGTATATTAGAATAAAAAGAGCCTTAGGAACCTTGATTTCCATGCAAGGCAATGTTGGTTTTTCCATTTTTTTTAACTTTAGGGAAATAATTTACCACAGAGAGGAAAGGATTCTGCACATTACCCATTCTACTAGTCCAGAACTGGAGAATTGCAGCATGATGTGTTTTTTGAAAATATTTTGATAATAGGTAGCAATTATTTCTCTAAAGTAGTTTAGAACCAGCCTAGAAATTCTTGTGCCAAAGAAAGGGAGTGAGTGAATACTTGCCAAGAGTCTTTCTCAACCTCAAAAATTTTAAATTGTATAGACCAGAACTCCATAACCAGTTGATGTCCATATATTCCAAAGTTGTTGAGGTTGAAAAATTGACTTCTTGGATTAACAAGAGCTTTCTGGTGTTTTGGAAAAAAATACTTCATGGCACACAAGTACACATAGACAGCATTTGTTTCCAGTCTTTAAATCAAAGACATCTTTTCCTGGAATTTTCTGGCCACAGCTGCAAAATCCCAAGAAAAGAAAAAGCTGCTTTAGTTATTATAGAGAGATGCCCACGTACACTGAAGCACTGTTTGCTTAAACCTGCTTGACTCAACTTATGGAACAACTGGTATTCAGGCTGGATTTTTGGCTCTGAATGAGATTTAAAATTTATTGCCATTTATTGCCTATTTTACATTGCTTTCTGACATCAACTGCCCAGATCTTTATTTCTGTCTCTCTACCACCTTTCCATAAAGCTTTGCCTTCTTTGTCCTCTTGAATTCTAGGGTTTCTCCCTAGCCCGGGTGTTGGCAACCTGCGACTCTAGAGCAGCATGTGGCTCTTTGGGCCCTCTGCTGCAGCTCCCTGTCCCATCACTAGCTGGCTCCACCCCTCGCCCTCCCCTCCCAGTCACTCCTCACCTGGCCTGAGAAGGTAAGGGCAATGGCAGGGGATGGAGAAGCGGCTGGGGATTATTCTCCAGTGCCTCACTCTTGCTGGAGCTTCTTCCGGCCCTTGTTGGTGCTGGGCGTGCTTCAGTTGCTTGGGGAGATGTGCAAACTGCTCTCCACCCTGAGAAACTGGCCTGACCTGGCTGCGAACGATGCCGGCCTTGCTAACACAATGGCTGGTGGGGTGGAAATGGAATCCGGGATCCGGGGACAATGGAAAGGGGGACGGGCCCACAGCACCTAGCCATAGTTTAAGAAACTCAGGGCAGTGGGAAAAGGGGGCTGGCTGTGCTGAACTTTGCACGCCCACCACAGGGGTCAGGCTCGGGGAAAGCCAGAGCTCCCTCACCAAAGATGCTCGCCCGTCAGCCGGTCTCCCTCTGTGTGCGTGTGTCTCTCTCTGTATGTGTCTGTGTGTGTGTGTGTGTGTGTGTGTGTATCTCGCTTGCTCTCGCTCCCTGTCTCTATGTCTCTTCTCACTCTGTTGGAAAGCCCAGCGTGCTCTCCTTGGGACTCTTTGCTACCCCTTTTTCTTTCTTCCTTTTGGAATCCGGGCTGGCTGAGGAACGAGCGCAAGCCACAGCGGAGGCTTCCCTCCTCCTCCTCCCCCTCCTCCCCCTCCTCCTCTCGTGACCCCCTGGCTGGCTGTGGTGGGGCCGGGATGGTGTGCACGAGTGGAGAAGGGGGAGAGAGAGAGATACAGAGAGGGGGAGAGAGAGAGAGGGAGAGAGATACAGAGAGGAGGGAAGAGGGGGGAGAGACACGGGGGAAGAGAGAGGCAGAGAGGGAGAGGGAGAGAGAGAGATGTCAAAAGGGTTTTGTGGCTCCTGGTGTTTTTTAACAAGGGTTCTCTGCCCTAATGACCGGCTGGGTAGGCATGGCTAGGGGGTGGTGTCACATGCCTGAGTGGGAGTGAGTGATGTTGAGTTGGCCACGCCCACCCAGGTTTTGTGGCTCCCGGTGTTTTCTGTGGAAAACGGGTCCAAATGGCTCTTTGAGTGTTTGAGGTTGCAGACCCCTGCCCTAGCCCTATTTATCAATATTTGTTTCAACTATCTAATAACTAACACCCTTCTCTTCTTTTTCTCATACCTTCATTTCTTCTATGGTCTTCCTAGATATATGTTTCTCAGTCTTGCTGCTTAGCCTACTTTCCTCTTTTTTTCATCATATTTCCTAAATTGAAACCTCCTCTGCATTATTTTTTACTTAACAAATTTCCCCTGAATTGTCGTGGTGGTGGAGGCAGCAATGTACCTTTTCCTGTTAAGAGTTGGCTGAATTACAAACCAGCTTTCTGCTTTCAAATCTTAATCATGAGAGTAGTTAGAATACATCTACCATTCCCTGACTGGTGTTTCTTCACTATGATCAACACTAACTACAGCATATGTCACTAAAACAAAATACAGACGGCAATAGCAATTTTCCACACCAGCAGTGTTGGAAATAGGGACCTTAATCTTGCCCTTAGTGCATCAGGAAGTGAGGCAGCTGTTGAGGTAGTATTTTTATTCTTATCTAGTTTTATGCTTTTATATATTGTACTTATATTGTTAGCAAGAAAAAGATGTGAGTTTTTTTCCACCCATTGTCCGAATAACTTGGATAAGTCTATATATTTATATATAAATATAAATATATTTTTAGATATATTTGCCAGTGTTGGTAACATTTTTGTCGAACCCTAGGCAACAAAGTTGTTATTGAGTTTGGCTGGCCTTACTTGTAAGGGCTGGTAAAACAGGAAGCAGCAGTTCTTACGCTAAGGAAGGCCAGTATGTAACCATATCTTAACCAACTAGACTATCTATCAGGTGGCCCCCAAGTGGAATGGGCCAGGGAGAGATGCCTAAAGTTTAAACCTTGAAGAATGACTTTTTCTCTTTGATCGCTTTGCCTCCTGCAAAGAGCTATTGTATTCATTATTATCTGCAATAAAGATGTTAAGCATGCAGAGTTGGGTCTGGAAATCTTCTGTCAAATCCAGACAACTGTTCAATAAGGAACGAAGGGTCTGAAGAATTGTGATTGTATTAGTATGAATTTGACACTGCTTTGTGCCAATAAGACAACTTGTTCAACCTGATATCTTTTAGGTTAAAGAATGCAGTGCTCGGCTTGGTGCCAAACTGACTGGAAATTTAGAAGTGGTAGTCTATGGATGTGGAGGGCATCTCATTGTGGGAAAAGCTCTATTATTTATTGGCTTGCTTTACTGAACTGCTCAAAATAAAAGACATGGCAATTTCAATGCTATGTCGGCTGGTAGTAATCCACATTCTTCGCTCTTAGGATCTTTTAGCAGTTGGTTATGGGCAGTTTCGTTTTCAAGAGCAGAAGAAAGGCTTGGCATGCTGCTGGTCACTGAAAAACCCTATGGTAATGCGCACATTTAAAATATTTAAAATAATTTTAATTGAATTGGTTGCATTTTTATTGCAATTGCTAATGATACAATACATTTTTCATGCTTGCTTAATATCAAATCAAGTAGTTTATTTACAATTTCAGACCAATACATATCCGAAGTCATAACAAAACATTTGGTAAAATCCAGATGATTCATTGACTCATCTTGCCTCTTTTGAAAGATAGGCCGCTTAATAAATTATCTAATTCAATTCATATTATCTCAGAAGTCCTACCTTACCTTTATCATTTAGAAATCATTTTCTAATTTTATAAATTATTTAAAAGTATTGTGGTTTATTAACATTATTAAAATACATACTTTTTAAGGTGTTAAACAAATGTTGCTTAAATTACTAGGGCTTATATTGTTTTTATTAATATGCATACCATTCTACATTGATGTTATGGCTTTGTACCTAATAGCTATATAATAATCACCCTAAAAAATAAACAGTTGTTATTGTAGCCTGTCTTAAAGGGATGAGGTCTGTGCCTATCAATTTCACACACACAAACACACATACACACATTTCAAATAGGGATATACTTAATTAGAAATGTGAAAGTAATTTTTAAAAAATTATGAATTTTGTGACTGTTCTTTTATTTCGCTTTTTATTTTTACAATCTGTTCAGTGGCCAGAACGTATCTATCACTGTGTTCATGGGGTAACTGCGTTGGATTTCTCTACAGCCAATCCAAGCCTCCTAGCAGTTGGACTGTTTAATGGGACAATAGAAGTTTATAATGTCCAGTCCCGAAATCAAACTTCAGTTCTAGATAACAGGTATGACATCATAAGTCTTCTAAGCTCTTCCTCAAACTTCTTATTGTTATAATGAATTGTTTTGGAAAAAATACAGGTTAAAAAGCAGTGCTAAGGCCTCATTTTATAATATTTAATTCTTTGTCTTATGGTTGTGGCTCCTTTGAAAATTTGGAGGGATGACAGGAATTATTTTGTCCTTCCTGTTTCTCTGAATGGTCAGCAGCTTTAAGAATCCGGTGTTACTGTGCCAGTTTTCTTTGAAAGAAACAACTTTCCAGAGAGATACCACCATTTCACTTGATGTTGTTCACTAACAGAGATATCTCCTTCCTCTTCCAAACAAATAGAGTTAGAGTGTATCTCTCAAAAAAGCAGGAGTCTTATTTTCTTTCAAATGTCCATATGTATATTTTATTTAATTATAATGTGCTGCTGGTGGGTAAGAAACATGTTCCTCTTCAAGTGTCTTAAGGCTAAACCTTTAAGGAAATTTCCAAACTGTTTAAGCCTCCTATCCTTCTATTTAAATAAGCGTCCTTCAATGTTAAGAAATTTTTGAAGTTACAGAAGTTATTTATTGGGATCTAGTCTAAACTCCGAAAACTTTCATCATCAGAGGTTATCTTCTTTTAATTTCTTTGTAGTAAGAGATACAGTGCTGGTGTGTACAGAATTCCAGTTTTATGTTTACATGTCAGGTAACGATCCCAAGTTGATAACATATTTTCATAATCTGCATGTATGCCTCCTTATATAATATATAATATAAAAACAAGGGATATAATATAATTATCCCCCTGCAGTTTTTTTTTCCTTTTATACAATTATGCTTTAGTTGCTGTATAAACCCAGGAGTTATGTTTTTATGAAAATATGTTTCAGTGAATCCCACGATAAACATTTAGGGCCTGTCTGGCAGCTGAAATGGGTGGAGCAAGACAGGGGAACAAGTGGAGAAGACAAAGGGGAGATCCTTGTCTCCATTTCAGCAGATGGCAGAATAACTAAATGGTTTGTTCGGAAAGGACTGAGCTGCACAGGTAAATATATTTACGTTATGCAATTATCTGAAATAACGCGAGGGTTGCATTTCAAGACTGGTTCGTGTTGATTTTTATTTGTGATTCATTATCTTAATGTTAATGTATTTTATTAAAAAATAGTTTTATAATTGCAGATTTTTATGTCTATATGAACTTTTTTCACATTTACGCAAAAATATCCTCAGGAATATCTACTATTACTAGTAAAAATGAATTAAGTACTGCATTATTCTTTCATTTTTCTCCAGCTTTTTGCTATAGGCAGGCTGGAGAAATAAAAACTAAAATAAAAAATAAATGTGTTTTTATTCACATAAAAAATTTGATGAAGCTGAGCACACACACAGAATAGCTGACATTAATGTCATAGAATCTACATTATCACTTCTCTTCTTGATAACTGAGTGACAAGATCTGGTTTTCTAAAAAGAATTAATATGGCTAATATTATCATTCTTGCTTCTTGCATGTTTTTTTTATTCACAAAACTGCTAACTGCATCTATTCAGAAATTTGCTTCCATATATGCACTGATCAGTCTTCCCAACCTGTGCCTTCCAGAAATGTTAGACTGAGACCCTTCAGAATTTGGGGAGTCATAATCCAACCCAGTCAGATGATATCAAGTTGGGGAAATTGTTGGATAATTTTGTTGGGTTGGAACTGGAGGGATGCTGTAGTATTTTAGAACTGTGTATCTTAAAATACATAGAGACCAGTTCCATTGCATGAGAGTTCCCTCCCCCCACCCAATGATTGTATAAGCATGAGATTGTGCTCATGATTGAGATTTTGTAGTGGGGTGGCATCGTAAGTGGGGAGTTTAAACTCTCTTTCATGTTCATCTGATGCACAATCATTTTTTGGATGTGATTTAAAAAAAGATAAGGACATTCCCCCTTTATTCTGGACAAATAATCCTGCATCTTTTGTATATGAGAAAAAGGATGAACAACCCTCATAATCAGGCCTGATATTTGCAATTGTTTAAATTACAGACCTAATGAAGCTAAAGCGAACTACTGCTGAAAAGAAAAAATCAGGAACAGAAAGGAAAAGTGAAGCGCTTATCTCGCGGCAGGCTCCAGGACTATGCTTTGATTTTCATCCAAAGGTATTTAATTGATTATAATGTCTTAATTCCTACTCCCTGGCCTGAAATATTTTGTCGGTATTCATGTAAGTCATAGCAACAACATTGCCCCAAATAGCAAAGCACCTGATATAGATGGCTTGTTCCTATCAATTGTTTGGAACAAGCTGCATGGCACAACTTTTTAGAACTACAAACTAAGCAGAGAAATGGGCATCTTTTCAAAGACAGCAGAGCTTTCATGCTCTATCCAATGCGTTAAAACACCTTTGGCTCTTTATTATCTGATATCTGATGGAAAGACCAGAAATCTTCGGTAGTTGTGCTTTTGGGAAACTTGAAAGCAGTATCTCCTTTAATCACCACTATATTCTGCTCAATGTATTCCAGGAGAAGAAGTAAAAGAAAGAAAACAGGAATTTAACTCATCCATTAGATATATGGACTAGGTATATTTTCATGCATGGATTTCCCCCCCCCCCTTTTACATATGGTAACTTTCCAAGAAGTGAAAACTGGGAGACATACGAATCTCTTTATAATCATGGAATATAACACATACAGTATGTCGAAAAAATAGCATATCATGAAAGAAGAGGATCTCTTTCTGGGGAGAGAAGTAAAGTATGGTATGACTGAGGCTAAAATGGAAAGTTTCATTAGTATTCATTAGCATTTTTAAAATGTGGTTCCCAAAGCCAGAGGAAATTACGCTGATGGCATTCAAAGTAGAAAGCTGCTCATTGTCACTTGTGCAATTTGTTATGCTGCCCTGATGTCCAGAAGAATGCTGGAAAATGATGGTAGGTCCCTCCCCACCCTCTCCTATCCTCTGACATCCACCCTTTTTGCCTTTGTAAATATGGTTGGTTATGCTATATTGTTTTAGTAAAACATCTGATTATGCCGTTGGTCAGCTCAGTTGTTTAAACATTTGAAAATTCCTCTATATTAGAATTTAAGACTTTCTAATGTTATCTGGAAAGGAGAAAAGCAACCTTCCTGCATTAAAGATTCTCATAAAGGTATCCAAGTTGAATAAAATAAAAGGGGCCACAGTAATTTGCTTTTGTTTCAGGACACTAATATCTACATGGCAGGAACTGAAGAAGGTTATATTCATAAATGTTCTTGTTCTTATAATGAGCAGTACCTGGAGACCTACAGAGGACACAAGGTAAGAAAAATTAAACAAACCTAATCAAATAAACTGGATTGCTCTTTTTTTTAACTCCATCTCTCTTTCTCTGTTAAAATATCTCAATTTGAGGGCTTTCCAGCAGTTCACAAGCAGATCAAGATTTCCAGACTCATGCTGTGGGCTAGTTTGGGAAATGGCTCTACTTTTTTTCTGAGTATGCACCAGTTTACCTGAAACCAGAGCAAAACTGTTGTTTTCTCTTTGCAGTGTTCCAGTTCTGAAAAGTTTAGGGATTACTGCCCCCCTCCCCCCTCCACTGGTGGGAAAGAACTATTGCCTCCCCTGCTTTGTGACTCAAGATAATCTTTCTTGGTACCTGTCTCTAGGCTTGTTTAGAATACATACTCTCCCTCTTTCTAACTACTTCAGAAATATGCAGTCCTGGTTTTGTCTGTTTGAGAATATACTTAGATTGGAAGAAAAAAAAGAGACATGTGCTTAGATTTGCAAATGCTGCTGCTATTGTTTCATACCCCACAAGAGGTTTTTAATAGCAGTAGCACTTAGACTTATATACCACTTCACAGTGCTTTACAGCCCTTTCTAAGCACATGCACAGGGGACATGCGCACATTGCATTTTGGGGGTGCGCACATGCACATTTTGGGCACTCGGTGCAGAAAAGGTTAGCCATCACTGGAATAGAACAACCACCTGGCCAGCCAGTGGAGTAGCATACATCTAAGCCAATACCTTGCTCCCCTTTATCATCACTATACTACACTACAAAACATTCGCTGCAGCAACTGAACCAAAAGTTAATCTGCTTCGTTTGCCAATCTTCTGGAAGTTGCACAGTCATGAGGATTCAGGATGTAAAATAATCCAATTGTGTCTTTATTCAGCTTTTCCTCTGGATTGTAATCAATATAGCTAATCTGGTTAAAAGTGTGTGGTTCAGCATATTATTGTTCAGAATTCAATCATCTTCTGAAATCTTTTTGAGCTTCTAGAGGAGCAGTATACTTTTGCATAAATATTGCTATACTATTCTTGATCTTTGCTGCCTTATTCGGGAATATATCCAGATATGCTTATTTCAAAAATCTTTCTAACTTTGCATTTCTCTTGCTTTAGGGCCCTGTGTATAAGATCACATGGAATCCTTTCAGCACGGAAGTGTTTCTAAGTTGTTCTGCAGACTGGACTATCATGCTGTGGCGCCAGGATTCAGTTCGCCCAGTTTTAATCTTTACTTCCACTACCAATGTTATTTATGATATCATGTGGTCTCCGAGTTCTGCCTATGTGTTTGCAGCAGTGAATGAAACCAGGGTAGAAATCTGGGATCTAAGTGTGAGCACGTAAGTAACAGCATTTCCTAAAAATGATTTCTGACCAACACTAAACAGAATAAAGATCATATACTACATTTCTATTGTCCTGATTGGCTACAGTTGGACTACGCTACACCAACTGCATTCCCATATTATTAATAGATTTATCCAGCACATTATTCACATTTCGGATCTTGAAGAACTTATCTTTTTTCTACCCTTGCCTTGTATGTCTTTCTTAAGTAATAAGCTAAGTAGTAGTAAGCTATTTTGCAAGACAATTGTCTGAAAAGTAGATAAAATAATTAATAACATAATTAAAATAATACATAGAAAATATTTTTAGGGAACAATAAATAAATAATATTAGACAATAATCGGATAAATAATGCCTTGCAATGGAACATGCCAAACAATTCCCCAGTTCCAACTGCACATCTTTTGCTATTTATAGGTTGGATCCCCTGATTGTGAATCCAGCTACTGGCAATTTGAAATTCACAACTGTACTTTTTGCTAAAAATGCAGATTGCCTTCTGATTGGAGACAGTGATGGACTAGTCACTGTTTATGCACTGAAAAATATGACCATCTCAGACAGAAAGAAGGTATGTTTCTCTGAAAAGTCAGCATTGCTCTGCACCTGATGCAAGCAACTAAACCTCCTGTTCCTTGGTAGTAATTTATTATTTAGAATCTGCTGAGCTCGTGGTTGTAATATTGGCCTCTACCTGCATTATTGTTAAGAAAGAACTGTATTTGCTGTGGATGCTAAGGCAATGGAATGAAACTGCAGAACAGGTGTTTTCTTAAGGCATTGTTTCTGCTTATAAATTGAGGACAAGTTATTAAAGCACCAACACTGGGATCATCTAATGTTGAGTGCTGTTGCTTGAGCTCAGTAATATTGCCTCAAGAGAAAATCAATCAGTCAATCAATTGGCAAAAAGTGATGTACAAGATAATGAGATTCAGCTGTTTTAGTCTGGGATTGACAGTTGTGATGCATTGTAAATTCATCATTTTGAACTTGTTTACGAAATGGGGAATATGAAAAAAGGATTTAAGAACTATGTATCAAATTATAGGCTAAAAGTATTAGTGAATGTTGGTATAATTGGAACACCTGTGTAACATTTGAAATGGCCTGTAAGTATATGGTTTATGATAAATTTCAACAAAATTGTTTTGTGCTAAGACAGCAATGTTTAGGTTTGGGCTTATTGTTGGCAATCAATAGGTGGTTTTGGATAGGACAGAAATAGAGAAAGACTAATATATACCATAAATACTGGATATTCTCAGTTATAGCATTAAACGCTAATTTTCTTTAAGATTTTTCAGAATAGAGTACATAGTACATAGACTCTTCTTAATGTATTCAAAATGCCTTTCAATATTTTTGTTTTATACCTATATATATATATATACATATATTTATTTCTTTTTCAGGTGGATATGTTGCATGATATGATCGGCTCTAATCTAGCCAGTCCAGAGTAGTTTTTTTTAACCGAAATATTTAATAAAAGTGAAGATGATGTAAAACATGGCATTTAATAGCTCACCACAAAAAACGTAATTATTAAATATGTATGTGGTTCTGTATATATGTCTGTGACTGTTTTCCATATATAATACATCTACAAAGATAATCTGGTGAATGTTTTTAAAAAGCCCCTAAATGTTTTTATGGGAAGTACTAATAATTGACTTCAGGTAGTACTCGGTTAGCTACTATAATTGGGACCAGAAATTCCTTACTGACAGGGTTGTAAAGCATGATATTACGCGTCCATACCAACTTACGATGACAGTTCTAATAGTTCTGGTTGCGGTAGCTAAGTGGGAGGTCATATCATCACCACGTGCCACCTCCTGCCAGCTTCTGCATTGACCTTGCTTGTCAGAAGGTGGCAGTGAAGGCCACAAATGGCAATCATGTGACTGCAGGCCACTGCAACCATTGTAATTGCAAGCCTGTTGCCAACCACTCAAATCAAGATTACATGATGTTGCGACGGCCACCACTTCAAGGAATGTAGATAAGTCTCCACATTCAGCACTATTGTAACTTTGTGCGGCCTCTGAATGAATAGTTGCTATCAAAGGGTACTTGCAGAAACAAACACAAGCATTCAAACACAAATAATGAAAGATGCTCTTTTTTTGCTATGAATGACCTCCAGGAAAAGGCAGGTCAGTGTTTAAATTGTGCCTGGATTCAGGATTGTTTTTGTTGATGCTATTCTAATATTTTTTGAATTATTGGGGGCAAATGGGATGTTAGGAGAAAGACAAAGAAAAATCCAAATTTTCTTCCATAGGAAACTAAGATCCACACTGGTATTGATTGGTTAGCATCAGAGTAAGGGAGGCCAATCTATAATTTGGTTAAATAAATATAGGAAGTCTCCAGATTATGAACCTCCAGCTTAAAAACAACTCCTAGTTATGAATAGGCTGCTTGCAGTATTCAAAATGGTGGATGGCCATCTGGCAAAGAGATCCATCTCAAAAAAAGAAAGGCAAGTGTGGATCGGCAAGGAGAGTCCCTGTGCTACAGGCGGGGTAATCCTAGTGGTGTTTCTCTCTTGTGCGTGGCTGTGCAACACAGCCCCATCTACTGTCCCACTGCTATATTTCCAACCTCTCTTCTTCAGTTCACACTTTGCATGTGTTCCTGTTTGCATGTCTGTGTGTGTGTGTGCTCTAACAAGCCAAGTGAGTGCTGGAGATGGAAAGATTAGGAGGTTTGGAGACCAGTTCTGGGGAATTTTTGGATTTTGTGGGTTGTGAGGGTTTTTTTAGGTGTTTTTAAGGGCATGCTGAGCTACACAAATTTGGGGCATC
>JANHFL010003562.1:21671-42744 GCA_032468155.1 Oxyrhabdium leporinum | reverse complement strand
TGGCGTGGAGAAGTATAACTGGGTGTCATCTGCATAGAGATGACACCTCACGCCAAAACTTCGGATGATCTCACCCATTAACAACACAGATTATGCACGCAAAGAAAAATGTAAAAAAACATAAACTTTTATTTGGTAATAGTTTTAGATTTTAGGTTTGTGGAGATAAAAATACATATTTATAATTTAATCTCATTCAACAGATGCCAATGGAAATTACATGGAGAAGTCAAAATCCCAAAGCAACGAATTAGTCCATTACTACATGGAGTCTGAGAAAGATTTGCAAGACATACAACAGAAGTCTGTACAAAAAAGAAACGATGTTGTACAGCTTACAATCACTTGTTGTACTATTGGATGCAGTGCAAATACTATAAATTCACTGTGCTAAAAATATTAAAATCCTGCCATGGAAACTTATTTAAATAAGACGCATCATGTCTAGAATATAGCGTTTTCAAATCTTTTCTGTTACTCTTGTATTTCCCAGCTCTGCAGATGCTCCTAGCTGCTATTCTGTTTAGGATGTTACACAAATTAGAAACATTTTTTTCCATACTTGTGTATCAGCCATCTGAAGTTAGCTGCTTTCTTTCCTAATTTTTGAAATAAATGTGCAATTCTCTAAACTGGTTTCCCTAAACTGTTCTTGTCAATGCATAAAAATAGTATTGGGCTTGCAAATTAAAAAATCTCTGAACATGTTTAACTTTCTTAGAGTTAAAAGTTTGAATGAATGACTAGAGCTCAGTGGTTCAGCAAATGAGCTTTAATCCATGATAAAGCTAATAGAAATCCTGACTGAAATCCTGGAATGACAGCCGGAAGAGACTATTGACCTAGACATTTCAATGTTTATTCTTCTAAATACTTGTTGCCTGGACTGATCTCAAAATAAAGATGCTTCTGAGGTTTTTGCAAGAAACTTGCAAATAGTGATGATGAATGTTTGGTGGAAAGGAAAAAAAAAACTATTTGGGGGGAGGAGTGCAGGAAAGAGAATGTCGCAATTTTTTCCCCCAGAGATAGGGAAAGGCCTACCAACATTCTTGGTTGAAAAACTTTTGGTTTCAAGAAATGCTCAGTGCTCCAGAACAGCTGCAGCCGGCAGTCAGATGGGCTACATATTCCACACTATTCTCACCTCATAGCCTCATTCCAGATGCATTTTAATTGGGGGCGGGGGGGAATGTTGCCTCCATTGGACCACAGATTTCAGATGGAGATTGTGATGTCTCTACTCATAAGCCGCAAAGTTTTGTGACTGCCTTACTGTGATTCCAACATTTCATGACTGAAATTTGAATCGGCTTCAAATCAGGTGCTATCATCTGGGCTACTTATTCTTGTGCATCTTGATCTTTTAAGACGAGTTATCATGTACTTATTAATGGAAAAATATAAATACAAATAGACAAAAGGTAGCCATAAATGGTTTCTACATATTTTTATTTCAAATTGAATCTTTAGATTTCTTTTTTAAAACTTTATCCAGTTTATCAATACATTTAGCAAGTGTTTTATTTATATTTTTATATTTATATTATTTAGTTGTAGCTGCTCAATAGGCACCCTCTTAGGAGGTGGACTGCTCCTTAACCAGTCATGTTCTTATCTAATCATTTTACAAAAAGAAAGGGAACAACACTTTAATTACTACTATTATCTAATTTGCACAGTACCATATAGTTTCCGATTGCCTTTCTATTAACACATATACGTTTCTCTGAAAAGCCAAATTGCATTTTTAATGGATCAGCTTACCTTTCGAACTAATTATCTGTGTAAGTATAAACAAATCTGCTTATTATGCTCGTACACCAATAATTATTCAAGAATATAAACAGGTAATTGGATCTCACATTTAAACCTATTATTCCATCACAGGTATTATATCAGGGATACTGAATCTCTTCCTGAAAACCTGCAGTGATGCTTAAAACTTTGTGAACCTTCTAAATTTTCAATATTTCTGCACAAATATTACTTAAAATAGGACCTGTTCTCCACACTAAAGAGAACCCAATTAACTAATGATTCAAGAACATTATACTTGTTCATTTATTTATTGAGGAAAATGATACCAAACAACACATGTCACTAATGCAGAATCACTGAAAAGTCAAGGGTTCACAAATTTTTAACCACCACTCTATTCAGGACCAAATAGCTCTTTGTCATTAGTTGCAATTACAATAGTGTCTCAAAAAGTAATTAATTTATTCTTCCATAATTAATAGATTATTTAGCAAACATAATAACTATGCACATTAGTTTATTAATACAACTTATCATCATGTCAATGTGGATAGAAGTGTAATTCAAAAATAAGATCTACCCGTAGTTTGTTTTTCAGCTCACATTTTTTGCATCATCATTCAGAGTAAAGGGCATAGACATTTGCAAGAGCAAACAATGATCTATTTTTAAAGGAGTAGGAAGAAAAAGTATCACTTGTAGTGTCCCAAAGGCATCTGCTTCCAATCTGCATGCTCTGTTTACCTAGCTGTCCAATGTATATAATCACAATAATTTTGTATCTTGGTACCATCAGGTCTTTTATCCTGGCTTTTATTACCTAGGAGAAAAATATACTTGCTTAAACTCTTAGTTACTGTTAGAGAGTTAGAAGTTTTTAGAATACAGTACAAATCTGTTTAAATATTTAACCATTCCACTCTAATTACAATGTATTATTAAATCGGATTTATAATTCCAAATAATTTAGAATATCAAGTACCGTTGACTGAAAGTCACAAAAACTGATTCTACAGTTAGTCAGGGCAACTTACTCCTATGTTATAGACAGTTATAAATTCCTAAATTATAAATTGGATCATAAAGTCTTGACCTTCAACTGTTCCCTCATGCAGCAGTGACATCATATTCAATATATGAGAAATATATAAAAGCATATAATAGAGAAAAGTACATTCTGAACAGGCTGAAAAGTTGTTTGCAATTTCTTTTTTATTTTACAAAAGAATAGTCAGGGTAGCACTAAGAGCTTCTCAAAAAGTAACTTGAGATATAAAATCATAGCTGAAAAAGTTCATTTGAATGTGTCCTAACATAGGATAACACAATTATCAAATATTTTTTATAGCTATCGTAATATTTCACTCTTAATGTCCCACTGTTGAACTCTGTGGCTGAAAAATTGAACCTTCCTTCAAATAAAGCTTAAGATAGGCTCCCCGCTATCTGCACTGTAGGGTTTCTATAAGATCTATTCCAATATTTGTTTTAATTCTTACTTTAGTGATAATTTTGTACCTCAGATATAGTTTTAGTCATTTGCCTGCACAACTCTGCTTCATATTGTTCTTCCTGTAGATAACTTACTACCACATCCTTCAAGATATTATTCACAGCAGTGATTGGGAAATACTTTGTAGGACCTGAGAAGCAGAGAGAGAGTACAAAGCTTTATTCCAGAAGACTCTAATATGAAAAGAAAACCTTGGCTATAGATCCAACAAAAGCAAAGGCATTTTATTTAATCCATGTCATTCCTTTTTACTCCATTAAAAGGTAGATAACAATTATTAAAACAGAAATAGGAAAGACATGTAACCTGAGTTTAATATTAATCAACAGTTAAAATATTGACAAAAGAGTCCCTTCTTTATAAATTTGCTAAACACAGAGAGAAAATGGGGCTAACGTAATTTCTAAGGAAGTGGTTTTCATAGCCTGGAAGGATGGAGGAATAGGACCTTCTTGCAGATGCCCATTTCATGATCTTCGCAAAAGGGGAATCTTCAGAAGGGCCTCTGCTCTTAACACCTGAACAGATTTACATTCAGGGGGGTTGCCCTTCAAACAGCTGGTCCTCAGGCTGTTTAGAGCAGAGGTTCTTAATTATTTTGTGTTCTCGTCTCTTTGAGAATCTGGTGAAATCTACAGAGCCTTGGAAAAATGGATTCAATGATGCTCAAGGGCCCTAAGACATTTCCCATTTATCATCAGCATTTCTATCTTGTTAAATTTTAATTTCAACTTTCCCCCCCATTCAACCCATTATCAAACTCAGACAAGAGGATTTTTAGAATAATGGTGGGTTTTGTTGATGTACTGATGGCACCTCACTCCAAGGTTCTGATTTCCCAAGTGACTGAATCTAGATGAACTGCATGGAGGACTGAATATAATGCTTTGAGACAAAGCAGGTAAATGATCTGTGATTTCAAGAAGTATCTCCTTAGCCCTTCCTTCTCAAAACTAACTGACGGAAAAGAGTTACACTGCAAAACTGTTACATATTTGAATTATTTGGAGCTATGTATTTTGTTAGTAGCTTTCTGGGTTAAATGTGCTTTTTTGCTGGTCTCTCATGTTGGATGGCAACTTTATATTTTAAGAGCATCTCCCTGAAACTTTGAATTACATTAAAGCAGAATGCATATATTTAGTATCTGTCAATGTCATTTTTCCAAACTAGATTTAAATAGTATAAAGCTGTTGATTTTACAAAAGGATTAAATACTAGCATTTTTATAACGCATTTTTATAAAGAGTAAAGTATACATTTGTATACAAAAGTATAAATTTATCAAGGTATGGGCGGTTTTTTAAGCTATATCTTTATTTTCAAAGTGCAGTATATGCATGAAATTATATTATGAAATAATTCCAAATTAATAAAAAGTTTGGCAGCTCCTTACCCAAAAAATTGATTGCCAGCAAGACATTCATAATCTTCAAAAGGGATGTTTCAATAGAGTTATAAGCTAATATTTCCTTCTAACAGATAATTTTCTAAATTGTATTCTTTATTTCTACTTCATCTATGTTTTGCATTCCTACTCAATTGGAAGCAGAAAGGCACATTTGTTTTGCACTAAACTGTTTTAACCCTGCTGATAACAAAAGATAAAGCCTTGTTAAGGATGTTACTATTAAATATATCCATCCTCAAACCCTGCCATATTGTGTCATTATACAAGGAGGGGTATTCCTGGGAGGGATGTGCAAAGAATGCCTGCAGGCATGCTAAACGTATATACTCCCAGTGTGATCACTAAAGGTATGAAGCTCATCCCAGCTCTCCAGCTAAAAGGAGCAGACACCTATATCAGGTAGCAATAATAAAAAGATGCTCAAGACAGATAATGACTTTAGAGGTTGATGACTTTGACAATGAAATTTAGTCTGGAACTGATAGAACGTGCAAATAAGATATATTCTTGTGATTGGAGACTAGAATGTCAAAGCTGGAAACAGAAGGAAAGAGGATGACCTGGATACAGAAATATGATGTCTGGTTATGAAATACCTTGGATGCTCCTACTGCTAGGTTCCATCACCGTTATCAAATATACTTGTTTGGCCATCGTCATTGGTCTTGCATAAGTCTAGTCCTAAATACAGTAAGTCCTAAATATCTTACATGTGGGACTAGACAATCAATATGAAAATTATACTTACCTAATTGGTATGTGTTCTCCAACTGAATAGCTGGACGCAGACTATCCTCATGGTGGCCAGGTTCATCCATAAATGACACAGTACTTACAGAGCTAAACATAATAACCAACAATAACTGCATTCGTTGCTATATTAATAAAAAATGAGCAACCTGTGAAATATCAAGGAATGCAGAAACTATCAGAATAGAGATTTTTGGTATGTTTGTACTGTACAATTTTTGGGAAGACATAATATTAAGTAAAGCCTTGATATAGAATTACCCCCATACCTGGGGAAGGACAAGTCCACAAATCTTAAAGTTGCTGAGGTTGAGGAATACTGCTCTACAATAACTCTGTTCTTTGCATGACAACCTTTTAGTTATTTGATAACTGCCATTTTTATTTCCGTCCATTCTGTCTGTTCTTTCCAATCTCATCCTGCAACTGGAACAGCATTTCTGTACATGCCCCATTATGGAAGAACAACATGCTATGAAGTCAATATAGAATCTTTATAATGCTCTCAAGACAGGTCAGCTTCTAAAAAATAGCTAAATACTGTAGGAATTTTCAACTATCACCGGACACTTCCATAGCTAAATATAAAACAATTTTAACCTCATGGTGTCCAAAGGAAATAACCCAACAGAACTACCAAAGAATTAACAAGATGAAAAATAAGAAAATAGAATAATGCTGCTACTTACTCTTTGTTTCTACCAAAGAAATCCTTTGCTCTGATCTCATGGCTCCCCAAAGAAGATACGCTGCCTCTATTCTTGGCCAAGCGGGTGGCTTTATCCTTCATGATCTCTGACATATTTACTAGACAGGAATTATAGTTTTAAACCTAATATTTAGCTGAAAAGATATTGGCAGCTGATAAACAAATGAATGCCCATTTTACAAAATCAAGTAACTGAAGAGGCATTAGCCTTTTAAATTTTTTGGGAAGAACAATTACATGACCACTTAACTATGTTTCTTTTTCTTTTGTAACCTGCAAAGTGGAATTGAGAACAACCTATGATCACCAGAAATAGATTCACAGCACCACTACAAACAAGATTTTGCTACTCCCTAGTTCGCAATCAAAATGACAGGAAAGGGGCACGAACAAAAATCAAGAGAACTTCAGAGAAGGTTGTTATGGTATAATTCAGGGATTCAGAATCTGCACATTACCATCTAGATTCAACAAGTGACACTTTAAAATAGCAACTTTATTCTTGGGAAAACCCACAGACAGTTAGACTTCTATCATACATTTAGTGTGTTTTCTAGTTTTTTTTTTTAATACTATAAGAAATCATAAGTTTAACATTCAACTCATTCTCCACAAACTCTACTTTCTTCTCAGGAGACATTCCTATTGTTTTCCCCTTCTATTTTTGTTCATTCAAGCCAATAACTGAATACTTGGAGAAAACTAAAATCTTAACATACATACTGGTAAGCTTAGTGCTCAGTGTCTATGGACATTTTCAATCATCCAGGTCACAGTTGTCCCCAAAGTGCTTTATTTTCAAGAGGTAACTGGACTTTCTTGATTGTTTTCTCTTTTTTTCCTTTGGAAACATTTCGCTTCTCATCCAAGCAGCTTCTTCAGCTCTGACACCGTTCCCCATTATCCTGTTAGAGCTGAAGAAGCTGCTTGGATGAGAAGTGAAAAGTCTTCAAAGAAAAAAAAACCCAAGAAAATCCAGATGCCTTTTGGAAAAAAAAAAGCATTTTGGGGACTTTAATGCCTAAGTGAAATGAAATCAGTGATCTGTGTAATTATTTCAAGCTGCTATATTCTGCTTTGAATGAAGCACAACATCATGTCTGGGGTCTGCAAAAACTCTTTCTCCCAGGTGTCCGAAAGGTGCTTTTTCAGGAGGCAACTGGTCTTTTTTGTTTTTTCAGTTCTAACAGAATAGTGGGGAATGGTATTAGAGCTGAAGAAGCTTCTTGAATGAGAAGTGAAACGTCTTCAAAAGAAAAAGAAAAAAAGAAAGTCCAGCTGCCTCTTGAAAAAGCACCTTTGGGACAGCCATGACCTGGATGACTGAGAATCTCTACAGACTTTTCTCCCAGGGGAATCCGACTTCTACCGATCGCCTGGAGGAAATCAAGGGGCTTTCATTTCCCTTGTGGGATGTTTTCAGGTCTCCAACCCGAGTCCGAACGCAACCCAGTGCCGACAAAAACACTCTTTACCCCATTAACCCGATTCTGGAATTCCCGCAAAATGAGCCCCATGGCTCATCTAGTCCGCTAGATGCCGACCCCGCCGCCCTATCTTGGCTGCCAACATCCGAACGACGGCTAGGCGGCATGGCATCCAAGTGAGAAGCAACCTTTTACTTCGTGGTGCGTTTTGCCAGCTATCCGGACGTTGGCACCCGAAGAACGGGAGCCGCGGTCCTTACCGCTTTCGCCGCAGCAGCCCTGGGAAGCCGGAGATGTTGCTGGGTTTCCCGGGCGACAACTCGGACCCTGGACGGCTGGGAGGGAAGGGCGGCCTCAGCCTTGCCCCCGCCTCCAAGAGCGGCCGTGCAGGAGAGGAGCGAAGCGACTCGGGGAGGGAGAAAGGCAGACTGGCATTTGTGGCTTCAGGCGCCCGTGTGGAGGAGGAGGAGGAGCAGGAGGAGGCGGCGACTGCCAGGCTAGGAGGGCACAACGCGCGAAGAACCCGACTGGAAGTTCGCTCCACCCTTTAAATGGCAGAGCAAACGAGCACCCAAGCCAAAAAGGAGACCAAAGCAAAAGCTCTGCGCGCGCATCCATCCCGACGGCTTCTTTCCCGAGCGCTGTTGCTTTTGCAGCTCTGTCTGCCGAACCGGCGCGTGAGTTTCGGCTCCCGTTTGCTCTCCCCGCTGCAGGGCTGCTCCGCCTTGGAATTTCGCGCGCTTGGGGCTCTGGCCGGGCCTCAAAAACACCAGCGGGGCGAGGAAAGCGCATCTGCTTCTGGCTTCCTCCGGGCTTCCTCGAGCCGCGATCTCCAGAGGGCTATGACAATTAGCCACGGCCAACTTGCCCGCAGGCAACTTGGCGCGGGACGACTCGCCGTGAGACAATTTGCTGTGGGACAAGAGTTATACTAATATATATATTGTTGTTGTTTTGCGGCAAGTCGTTTTGCGGCAAAGTTGGCCGTGGCCTATTCCGGACTTCCAGTATCTTGCAGTTCACCCCTCTGAATTCCTCGGCCAGCAGCCTTTTGGTCATCCGCGTGATTGGCGGGAGGAGGAGGGGGGGACTGAGGAAAGCCGCTTAACACTTTGTTGGCCCATGAGGCAACCTTGGCTTCCTGGGAATAAGACTTACAGTGTTTGGCTAATATATAAACTGATCAAGTCAAGCTCTAGTTGATTTTATCCAGGTCATTTGTTGTTGTTCCTTCCTAGCTTTTTCCCGTATGGGAACCACTTTTTTCAGATTAACCGAGTGGTGATCTACTCGTTGTGGCAGGAATTGACCGACTCTGGCTTATTGCCGGAGCCTGAGGTCATAAAAGAATGACTGACCCAAAGTCACCCAGTTCTCTCTCCTGTATGGACACAGAAATATAATGAAAGGGTTCAAACCAGGGAAAGTGCTCAGATCAGGTTTTATTATGTAATAAAGAAATAAAATTATTTGAAATGGCAGGCAATGGTGTTAACAGCACTTTTTAGAGCAATAGATTGATATTAAAGGCCTGGAGCTTGGCCATTACAGTGCCAGTAAAGAAGAATGGCAAAAGAGATGATCCAGCCAACTGCAGGATCTGTATCCTAAACATCTGCAGGATAAATTAACTGATTGGCTAGAATATGAAGATGTTCATTAACTGATTGGGTAGAATAGTTCTGGATAGTTCTGGAAGAGTGTTAACATGTCACCTCTAGTCCTTCTCTGGTCTAACAGAAAGACTAGAGGTGATATGATAACAACAGTTTTCTAATATTGAAGGGGCTGCCACAAAGAGGGGATCTACTCTTCCCCAAGGCACCTGAAGGCAGGACTAGAAGTAATGGATGGAAATTTATCAAGGAGAGGACCAATTTAGAGCTAAGGATAATTTTTTCTGACAGAACAATCAATCAGTGGAATGGCTTGTCTTCAGAAGTTGTGGGTGTTCAACAATGGAGGATTTAAAGAAGAGATTGGACAGTCATTTGTCTGAAATGGTATAGGATCTCCTGCTTTAGTAAGTGGCTGGATTAGAAGACCTCCAAGATCCCTTTCAATTTAGTAATACTGTTATTCTGTCATAGATGAACAGGTTGGTTTTAGAGCAGGTTGAACAATGTTATACCATGCTATGGTTCTGCAACACTTCATAGAAAAGTATATTCACAAATCTGGACAATCTCTTTATGCAAAATTTATTCATTTATTGACTTTAGATCAGCTTTTGATATAGTATCACAGCCCTAAATTATGGTGTATATTTAAATACATTGCAATGCTTCTGCTGCTCATAATAATTCATGAGAATACAAAATCGAAGATCAGGTGCAAAAACCAAGGACATGTCACCACAGAAATACTAGTAAGGAGAGGAATTAGGGAAGTGTTTGGCTACAGTTTTACATAATTATTATATAAACTCATTAATTCTATACTTTTCATTCTTCCAAATTAGCTTATAGACCTATTCATTTGTTACTGCATGCCGATGACATAGTAATTCTGTCATTGACCTCCATTGGCCTTAAAAGAGCCTTGACATGACTTGTACCAGGAGCGACCAACCTTGGACCTTTGAACTTCAACTCCCAGAATTCCCCAGTCAGCTTGGCTGGGGAATTGTGGGAGTTAAAGTTCACAAGTCTTAAAGTTGCCAAGATTGGACATCCCTCACTTACATATTATCATGTTGAGGGAAAATAATACAGTATTCCAAGATTAAGATTGTCACTTTCTCCAAATATTCAAAACAGAGAAGCTGGAACATAGCTGGCCAGTCAACTGAACATAAGATTTTTTAATATTTAGGGACAGTTTTACAGGCTTCCAGAAGCAGAAATGCTCACAAGGGTTATATATCTTGTAATTTGTTGTGATCTGCTTCAGCTACTCAAACTTATTTTGCCACAGTTTATCCCTGCTGCAATTAAGTTGCTTGTAGCTAAAGTTCAAGCACAATCACACAAAAGTGTGATTACCTTAAAAAGAATTAAACAAATTTTTTGAGAAGCATCTTTCAGGTTATCTGCTACATCCCAATGCTTTCCAGTACTTTAATGGAAGCAATAAACTTGAATCTAATCCCTGGATAAATATATTTTCCTACTGGATAAAACTATCACAATCCTGGTTGGCTGGCCCTATCTAATACTGGTCTAATATTGGCAGACAACTTCCAATCATCTTGGGAAACAGCTATCTATTTTATTTTATTTTTAAAAATAGTCATTAGAGCTTTCCCAGTGATGCTATCTTAATTTTAGGGCTAGATCAGTATTAAGGCAAAGGATTTGACACCTAGGGGATCAGAATTTGCTGCTTTTTCTCACATTTATTTATTAAATAAATTGACATAGCTGCCCGATAGTGATTCTGGGTGGCATACGTTAAAATTTATTTTACAATGTATTTGTAAATAATCATATTTTAGCTCCTATACCAGCTTAATATTTATATCATAACACAGTGTCCAAATTCAGAAGAGTTTTATTTTTAGCTTGATTTAATGCTCTCCCCACAGGTGTATTGGAAGGGAAATATAAGAAAACCGTTCATGAAACTTGACACTTCCCCTATGATATGGATGCTATAAAAACCACAGCCCAGGGTTGTTGGGTTTTTTGTGTTTCTTTTTTTTTTTGTACTGTCAGTTTTGCAGGGACATTTGCCATCAACCTTTCTAAACTAAATGGGACATTCTTTTATTGTTAAGAATTACATCATGGATACATTTTGTGGTCATCATTAAGGCTGATTTGGGGGTAGGAAATGAACTAAAAGGAACATAATTAAAATTGGTACACATGAAGACAACTTAAAATTGGAATACAAAACAATGGAATGGAATACAAAACAATATGGCCTGGAGAAAATGTTACCACCCAAGGGATTTTTTCCCCCCATATATGCCACTGGATGTGCTCTTATCACCGCTCAGTGAAAACTAGTGTTAGTACACTGAAAATACCAAATATTCTGATTGCTTTCCAACTTTTTGATATCTTTTTCCTCTACTTCCTTGTCTTTGTGTCGGTGGACTGTAAATTCCTACATGTGTCTTTCACACTTTGTTTTAGTTTCATTAGAGAAACTGGCTGCCCACTAGACCATAGGTGCCCAGGTAGGCTTTCCCATTTATTTAGCTAATTGTATTGGGTCTTGAAATATGCATGATTTGCTGAAGATGAAAGTGAAAGAAAAGATTGTTGGGTTTAAATTACCTTGGTAGTCTTGCAGAGCGTACACATTGTTATCCACTTCCTTTCCCTACATGTGAGGATTGAAGCAGGCTATGAAACCAGTGGGGTTGCAAAGAAATATACCAGTTGATCAAATTTATTAGAAAAGCAGTTATGCTTAGAATGATCAGTGACAAATGCAAATGAGGCCACAATACAACCCTAACCCTAACCCTAGATACCATCAAAGCCAATAGCAGCCAGACTATAAAAAAACTGAAAAAGTCATACAAGTTCATTCAAGATCAGAAAATGTGAAAATAGCTGGTCCAGAGTTTCACCAAAAATTGGACATGATTGAACGGGTAACATCATTATTGTCATTCCAGCTGATGTGATGCCTTCACAGATGGTAGTGGCTGATCTCAGAAACTGAGTAAAGTCAGAAACTGGTTAGCATTAGATGGGGACCATTTGGAAATTCCAGGGCTATTGACCGGATTGGAAAGGTGAAAAATCAACTTGGAAGAATGCAATCTATCTACCTACTGAGGTATTAGTACCTTCACCACAGCAGAAATAGTTTTATCTCAATAGAATCACCTGTCTCTAACACTGCTGTATTGATTCTGTCAGAACCAGGATCTGTGAGTGCTCCCGGTACCACAGGAGTGTCAGACTCACACCGTTATGGCAGCGTCATGTGACGTATCACAACTTTTTCCCACTTCACTAAACCAGGCATGGCTGTGGCCAGTACGTGACACATCCAGCCTGCCATACCAGAAGGAGGAGTTTGACACCCCTGCCATACCAGAAGGAGGAGGCAGCCTCAGACCTGATACGAATTTGCTCTTCTGAAATGATCCTGCCTCAAATAAAAAGCATGTTTAATTGCAAGTGCTTTTGAAGATTTCAATGAGAGAAGAGTAATACCAGCATCAAAGCTGCCTCCTTTGTAATACTCCTTCAAACTTCCTTCAAAAACTAATTCTACATTATTAGTAATATCATTATTATTAGTGTTGCCAATATTGCTAATGTTAAGAGACTATTAAACAAATAGAACTATTAATTAAAAGTAATGTGAATTGGAAGAAACAAAACAAAAAGCCAAAACAAAATGTTATTTTTAGATTTCTCATTTATTTTCAAAGGGAAAAGAAAGTCACATTTAAATTACAGCTTGTTATTTAATGTTCTCCTTGTGTATAGAATTTAATAAAGTTTGTTCTGAAATGGGGACCCTATTTGTATAATATGGATGATAAATAATTGCATATTTTGAGTTTTTGTGAAATGGATGTTTAAAGGAAATTATGAAGAAAATCCATTTATAAAAATCATTATTTACAAAAAAATAGATATTTGTTTTCTAATCTAAAAGGAAAAGAAACATTGAAAATATGTGGTTTTATGATTATCTTCAACGTCAATACAACACATTCATATTACCAGTGGCTTGATTCAGAGCTTTGCTGCAGGAACTCTGATGCCACTTTTTCTACAAATTTTTTTTTTTTTTTTTGGATACCATCATGTTGGCAGCAATGTTTCATCATAAAATAAGCAGTAAACAGCCAACTAGGCTACAGGGATAGTGTATTTCATTTCACACAAAATCTGAGGTGTCCAGACTTAAACTTTAATGTTTAAAAATATACATGTGTATTTTGTGTCCACAAATATCTATAAACAGTTTGTACACAGGCTTTTAAAATATAAAATGATACAGTATGATATCTGATAAAACACCATGGAATCTATTTCAGGACTCAAATACTGTATCTTTTAGAAGTAAAACCCAGGATCTGCAAATGCTAAACTGCATGCCAGTAAATAATGTTTTTAATATAAGGTGTACAACAGTTCAACATGACTGAAATTTAATATTTAGTTTTTCTGAGCCTTTAATCCAAAATACATGCATGCCTACAGTTTATCAGCCATTAAAACATAACTTCAGAAAATTAGTATATTCTAATGCACTAGTATGACTAGTGTGTTAGGGTGTCCCACTGAGATGCATTTTTTTAGACTCACAGATTGAAGGTAACAGCTCTCATATGCATGTTCATCTGAAGCACAATTACACACTTTTTAAGATCTTAAAAAGTGTGTAAGGCAGATTTTAGACTTCCACAGATTGCTCGGTCTGCACTGAAATGCTGCTCACAAAACAGTCAATAACCAACTTTACTCAATACCAGTGTGGTATTGGACTGGGGAAATCTAAGTTCTAGATGATTTCAGACTGGTCACAATGGTGAAAGTGGTACTGGGTATAAGGTCTATACCTTTGGTGGGGTATGCAATGTGATGAATATAGAAAAGAGGGCTTGTATTGCAGTGCTCCTTGTGTTATTCTGATGCACATTTCTTGCTTTGCTCCTCTCATTTAGATGCTGATATTTAAGATTGTTACAGGGAAAAATGGGGCGAATGATGTCATGTGTGACATCTTAAGCTGAATGAAAGATGGGATATAGATTTAATAAACAACACCCTAACATTTGAAATCTAAAAGGTACCACCCCCAGCTATAGAAAATCCTTAACACTTAAAAAAGAGAAATTGTTCTGAGTGATTTGTATTTCTAATGAGTCTATGGGACAAATTTTTAATCGTTTAAGATGATTAGCATCACTGGAATTAGCTCTTGCATCAACTGATTAAAGAAAAGTATGTTACTTTCAGTATCTGCCAGGAGCAGACTTGTACATTTGGAAGCAAAAATGGTTGAATTTTTTGACCCAACCATTGAACAGATTAATTTTGAAGTAATCAAACATGTTGGCTATCATGATAAAATACCATAGTGAATTTTTAAATTAGGAATTTAAAATGGGGGAAATTATGAAAATATGAAATTATAATTATGAAATTATAATTATGAAAATTATAAAAATATGCATTTCTCAGCTAATGCATTTATTTTGTCATATCTAAGAAATGCTTTCTGCCCAGATCAGTTAGATAATATATAGTTCATATAAATAAATAAAATGAATGAGCAGTTTCTTCATAAACTAGACATGATGGTTGACATAATGATAAAAAGTAGTTCACCGAAGTCTCGCATGGAACACAGGCAGAAGAATTACGCCCACATATAACACACCCTTAACAGTAGGTACATTTTATTTCATTTGTTACAGAGTAGATATGTCCATCCTTTGGAACTATCTTGACACAGGATCAGGATATTCCATCTCTTACCCTTCATATGCATTAGAGTATAATTCTCCAGATTCAGAGCTAATATTAGCGATGGCTGCTGTACCTAGGAATCATAATAGTAAATCACACACAGAGAGTACCAGACTTGCAAGATTTTAAAGCTATTGGGAGAGTGCCTATCCAAGAACAAGATTGGTTCACCATGAGCACAGTCTAACACCAGGACCAAGAACAAAACTCAATTTATTATTTTGTGAACCCCCATGATGTAAAGGAACAATTGAAATACACATACCTTTCAATACAAAGATGATATCAGTAGCCAATAGCAATAGCACTTAGACTTATATACCGCTTCATAGTGCTTTACAGCCCTAAGTGGTTTACAGTCAGCATATTGCCCCCAACGATCTGGGTCCTCATTTTACTGACCTCGGAAGGATGGAAGGCTGAGTCAACCTTGAGCCAGTGGAAATCAAACTAATGGCACTCATCAGAATTAGCCTGAAGTAGTGCATTCTAACCACTGCGCCACCACAGTTCTTGAATGATGTTTGACACATATTTTAATACACATATTAAAGCATAGTACAGGTAGTCCTCAACTAATGACCAATCAGCTAATGACCACACTTGGAGGGCTCTGTATCTGGGCCTAATTTATAGTCATTTGCAGTGTCCTGCAGACATGTAACAGTGTTTTACAATAATTTTGCAAAAAACTGGCAGTTGCTTCTAGTTTTTGCCAAAACTGGCCCCGTGGCAAACCTTGGTTCACTTAATAACCATGGCATTTGCTTAACGACCATGACATTCACTTAATGACAAGTGCAAAAAAGGTAGAAAAATCAGGTCAGTCACATGACCAACCCACTTTATAATTGTGAAAATTTACAAGCATAATAGGCAGGCTCTGTTACAGTTGTAATTCCAGGACTACCTGTTAAGCGCTCTCTCCCCCCCCCCTCTGTATGTGTGTGTGTGTATATGTATATGTGTGTATATGTGTATACACACACACACACATATTGTACATACATATATGCACACACATACTTTACAGCATAATTTCAAATTAGTATGGTATGATTATTGGAGAAACTGTCTTGTCCTTGAACAGTTAAAATATACACTATCTGAAATACGTAGAGTGCTGTGTAGATGATAAAAGCTTACTTTTATGGCACCATGAACAAAAAAATGGCTGAATTACTTCTTAAAATAAAACCAATCTTTCAAATAGAGAGGCACGTCATAAATATCAGCCTCTCAAGTAGATCAGACAGGAAACGTGACTTAATAAGTTAATTCTATTTTATTGTAAGGGTATATTATCAGAACCTCGCAAGTTGGAAAGTACAAATCTCCTGCTATCGCTTTCTACCTTCTGATAACTTAGGAAAGATCTTTTCTAACTTTCTTTCTCTGCCCACTTTCTCAGTGGATTGCTTCCCTTTTACTCTGATGGTTGCCAGAGCAACATCTCCCTTTACCTGTCGTCCCCCCTCCCCAATTTTCTAAGGCCATTCTCACATTCCAAAAATTAAAAGAAATAAAATCAGAAGAAAATATGGATGCGTGAAATGGGAAGCAAGCCAGTGGAGGATATAGGTAGTCCTTGACTTACAGCCATTCATTTAGTGATTGTTCGAAGTTACAATGGCACTGAAAAAAGTGACTTAGACCATTTTTCACACTTACAACCATTGTAAGCTTCCCCATAGTCACGTGGTCAAAATTTGAGCACTTGGCAATCAGCATGTATTTGCAATCATTGCAGAGTCCTCTAGTCATGTGACTGTCATTTCTGACTTTCCCATCCAGCTTCTGCCACGCAAAGTCAATGGAAGAAGCCAGATTCACTTATCAACCATGTGATTCATTAAACTATCGCAGTGATTCACTTAACAACCGTGCAAAGAAGATTGTAAAATCAGGCACAATTCACTTACTAACGACTTTACTTAGCAAAAGAAATTCTGGTCCCAACTGTGGTCCAGGACTACGTATAATGGTTAGGGTAGGTAAGGGTGTCAAACTGGCTGCTTGTGGGATGGAGGCATCACGCACAGGCCACGCCCGCCCTGGCTCCACAAAGGCAAAAAATGTCACGAGACGTCACGTGACGCGATCGAGTTTGACACCTGTGGGTTACAGTGTTGAGCTAGGAACACAAAGACCCAGGTTCTAGTCCTTCCTTAGGCACCAAAGCTAACTGGGGTGATCATTGGGACAGTCAATCATTCCTTCTCAGCCCTAATCAGTATCCAGATCTGCAACAAGCTAGCTGAAAAATAACATCTCTTGTCCTATCACGATCAATAGGTTTTGTTAAGCAGTCTCAGTGCAAAACCAGCAGGTGCTGCAACTAAGTGGAACAAACAATAAGAACAACAAAAAGGAGGAAGAACAAAGACCTTTTATATTCTAATTGCTGTCTTAAATTCACAATAAAACTATAGGTCCACCAAACCTAGATGGGTACATAAGCAGTATAAATGACGTTCATTTTCTAAATGGGCTTAAAACCGATTTTACTTTTTCCTGACTTTATTGAAGTTCTTGAAATTAGCATAGTAATTTATGATGGCTTGGCTTTTAGAAGAAACAAAATATCTATTTTTTAAATAGATTTTTTTTAAATAATAATTTCTTTTATATAGAGCAATCTGGAGCCTGATCCTATGGATTTTTGCAGACAGTGCCATCACAGATCTGCTATGAGTCTTTCTTGTGAATAAGTGCACAAGAATAGGGCTCTGCTTACAGCTGTAACGATGACACGATCCAATTGACAGGCCTTGCACACCAGTACAGGCAATTGCTTCCCATCGTAGCTTGCTTAAAAGGCATGCTAAATATTTCATTATTTTTCTTTTATGAAGTAGGTTTTCTAGAATATGCTTTTTATAAAGATGATTCATCCAGCTGCAGCACAGAATTCATATATCTGTATGCTTACCCTGTTGATTAGTGTTCTTACTTTCAGCTAAGATATTTCTTCATTTTGTTTCCAGCTATGAAATATCAAGCTGGACACAAAAATGTAATTATAACCTGATTAGGTTAAAATGCTTTATAAAGTCCTTCCTAGTTTTATAGATCTTGGTAAGACTTTATCTTAGAATAATAACCTGTAGTAATGACTAGAGTAAAATGTTCCCATTTAAATTCCTAGCTTTGCTCACATAACACTAGGAGAAGGATGTTTGTAAGGAACAATCGTATCACTAAGCAAGAGCAATATTTATGTTTTTGTCCATTGTTATATTGTTACTAAGGAACAATGATTTATAACCTTTTAACCTGTGTCTTTTTCTCTACTTAATAATTTATTTCCCAGATTTAAAAGGCTGATACATTACAATAGCCACTTTCAGGATGCCCTGTCAGTAGAGCCACGAACCATGCTGGTTAGGAATTCCGTGGAATGGACCTTTGAACGGCCCCAACTTGAGGAAAGCTAAGCTAAGCTACACTTCTACTTGGAAGTTTATTTTTGGTAAATAAGCTCAGAAACAATCTACAAGCAGATTTTTTAAAAAAGTTCTGTCTTACATTACATTACTCATATTTTTAATAATCCTAATTAATAATTTTAATTGTACTAAGGAAACAGGAATCATCAACAACAAAAAAAGCCTATAGCTATTTGAGATTAAACAAGTATATAAATCAAGCTTCAGTAAGAGGTGTGGGTTTTTTTGCTATTAAGTCTGGTAAAAAAATTAGAATTGTGTAATTGGCTAAAGATTCAATAACTATTGTTCTTTTTTCAAGAGTAAGTTAAGACTTTCTAAAGAAATGCCAGCATATGTATCTCTGGTGGCTAAATTGTTAAAACAATGAGAATTTATGTTTTTTGCTGGATGCTATTATTTTAGACGCAATGTAAGGCCTATATTCCAGTTCATTGCAAAAATAAAAATCTATGTCATGTTGTTTCTAACACTTTTCTTGGAATCTATGTAATCTTTCTGAGATAATCTTTAAGTTACAGATATAGAAAATTATTTTAATTTAAATTGAATTTTCATTTCATATTTATCAATGAAGAGTTTAAAGATTTTCAGTCTCCTTTATTAGCTTTAATGTTATATTTTTTAAAAATAGAAGGGGTTCTCCACATTTGAAAAACTACTTACAAAAGGTAATTAATTCCTTTGCATAAAATTACGTTTTCAGTTCAAATCAGAATATATGAAATTTCTGTTGGCATTAATTAGGAAATGCACAGATACCTGAAATGGCCAATAGAGACTCAATTACCTGGTAACTGGTATGCATTGTAAAGCAAAAATGAAATAATTCCAGAGTAGAAAAATTTTCTATTCATTAATAAGCAGAAATGTGCTTCCCTTTGTTGAGCTTTTGTGATACTGAGTAACAAATGCTAGCAATAAGCCAATTTCACTTTCAGAGGAAAGAACAAACATGGTAAGATTTATAAAAATGCAAAGTATAAACACAAAGATAACTTTTCCATTTCAAACCATGCGGAGCTCTAGCAAAAAATGAATCTTTATCGTATTTATCAGTGAGATTGAGAAGCCAGTGATGCTTAAGGGGGGACAGATTTTTTTGGATTGTATATTATATTTTCCATAAAATTAGCTCTATAATTTTCAAATACAAGACTCATACCAAAAGGACCTAACAAAACAAGGTATTTGATGTACGGTATGTAGAATTTCAATTTCTATCACTGCAAGATATATATTTTTTTCATACTGGATGATAAACAAATATATTCATGTCCAGATAGAGCCTTTGATTTTGTCTGCCTGTTTTAATGCAGACATAGCTGCTTGTCAAGCACAGCTATTTTCACATGCAAGTGAGACAGTTGGATGCCAACCTAGTTAGACCACAGTTTATAAAAATACTAGTCGTAAGCACAGAAAATAGCAGAACAGATACTCTGCACCTCTTTACAATGACTTCTCAAACAGTAGTCCTTATTCCTATTGCATTCAGCTACAGTTCAGGTACCATTTGAACAGATAGATGTGTAGCATTTATACACACCTAGTACATTAGTAATGGAGAATCAAATCTTTTGCTTTTTCAGACCCTAAGAAATGTAACACTGACTAGCAACTTGAAACCTGTTTGAAGTAGAGTATCCTGGTGTTTAAGGAATGGAAACAAAAATTCATCAATTATTTTGTCACCTGTTCTGTGCTGTTCAAATGGCTTCTTTCTTTCCTTTTATTTTTTAGCTTTCAAATACAGATCGGCCAGGCTACAAATGTTGATATGTATGGATGATATCTGTGTAATGTGTGTGCAACACACACACACACACACATGCTTCTTTGAAGTTCTTGTTTCCCTACACATAAGTTAAAATCTAGCTGAAGAACACAATGTTGGTCAGAGCCAGTTTTTGGCATGCAAATTGTCCTGTAAAAATAAACAAGCACATCCATGAAACCAGAGGCTTGCTCATATAAATAAAACCACCACCATAGGATTTCTCTTCATCGCTGGTTATTTGTTAGTCAGCTTCCCCGTGCACCAGGTGTAGTGAAAATAGTGGGAAGTGAGCCTTGCTGCCTTTTCTGTGCTTTCCTTCCTTTTTCTATGCCAGGCTTCCCAAACCAGTGCTCGCATGCCAGCTGATGTCCAGCATATCTGCAAAGTACCAGGATGAGGAAGGCCGCATAGAGCTTGCATAGCAGAAATATTGTGCTCTTCCTTTACCTTCATGTTCACTCGTGTTAGACTAACAAAAAGAAACAGCTATCTCAGTACAAGCTTTATCTCAGTACAAGCTTTATCTCTAACAGTTATCCAAAAGTTTCTCCCCCTCCCCTTTTAAACTTACTTCAGACATGATGGGAATATTTAAAGCGAAAAACTACATTTGTACCATAATAAACCTCAACATTTACTCTGAGATGTTCTGAAGTTAAACCAATTAAATCCTTAGTCATATCTGTTTATTTATGTGACTATATTTGTATGACATACGCTATGAACTGAAAAAAATAATGAATTTGCAGGTGAGCTAATTTTGACATTTTTTTTTGAGGCACTCCTTTTCCCACAGCTGTTCGCATTGTGTTCAAATTGTATACATTGACAAAATGCATCTGCCTCTGAAAGCTTGTCTCATTCAGCATTACTACTATT
>JANHFL010003562.1:4171-20750 GCA_032468155.1 Oxyrhabdium leporinum | reverse complement strand
ATTATTTTTTGGGGGGGGGGGGGGGGGGGGGGCGTTACACGTCAAGCAAAAAACTTAATGCAGTAATAAAAGGCAAGTTTTTAGCACTAATAAATGTCTTAAGTAAAAATGGTCAAGATGTGACTTAAGTCCACATTTCTCCAGATGGTATCTTTCTATGTACTGAAGTTGACAAAATTCCAGTTCACACATAACTGGAACTACAATAGAGAATATTGGCCTGCTTCCTGATTCAGCAAATTATGAAAAAGTAATATATTAAACTACTCAACTTGGTTGAAACATATAATCAGGGAATTATCTGATAATGCCTTCATTCTTTAATTGTTTTCATCTGCTTAACAGACTGAGAAGAAGTGCATGAAAAGACAAATGGGAAAATAAACAAGAAAGAAAAGTTGCATTCTTTGCCTGCACATCTGCAGTTCAGTGTTTGATTGACTTGTTTTCATGGTTGAATTATGAACTAAAATATATGGCTGTCATTGTTCATGAAATCCTGAGTTGGTAGATTTGACCAGGCACCTTCAAACACAGGGGTGTCAAACTCACGTCGTCGTGGCGGCATCACATGACGTATTTCCCCCCTTTGCTAAACCGGGCATGGGTGTGGCCAGCACGTGATGCATCTGGCCCACGGGCCGGGAGTTTGACAGCCCTGTTCTAACACCTTGACGACTAGGTGCAAATGACATTGAGACCATACTTATCACATCTAATAACCCAATTCTTCTTGTTGTTGATATACAGTTCCATTATTAATTATTATTATTGTTGTTGGTCTAAAACAGATGTTTAGATTGGATTTGGCATTTTTCCTGCTGAATCTTTCCGAACAATCTGAGCTAGGCCTATAATTATCATTAATATTACCTTAGGAAAACAGAAGTTAGATTTTCCTTACCTGCTGCAAATCTCTTTTTTATAAGTGAAAAACGATACCCAGCTCCAACAAGTTCAATATCACAGCTGGACAGAGTGCTCCCTTCGCTGGTGAACTGCACAACCAGGGGTGAAGGTTTACTTGGCCCCTCAGATAACTGGAATCGTGCAAGCAAGGAACCCACCCCTTCAGACAGAAGATTCATTAAAGTACGTTAATATAGAAAACAATGCAGTCTTGTGCCTAGACTATAGAAGGCCCATTAGTAAAATACTGGTATAAAATTAGGTTTGGATTGCATCCTAATCTTTTCGCATGACAAACTTATGCCCTGAGATAATTGAAGTTTGAAAATACCTTATACACTTTTTTTTTTAAGGCATTGGTAACTTAAAGTATTCAAGCTTTAAATCAGTTTATTTGCAAATTATGCTTTAAGTCATTTGAGCCACTACTCAAGGAATTTAAAACTACTCTAAATTGCAAAATGGCAGAGTATTCAATTAACCCAAGGGTCTCTAAATTTAGCAAGACTTGTGGACTTCAATCCCAGAATTCCACAGTCAGCATGCCAAGTTTGGAGACCCTTGAATTAACTTACTGTATCTTTTGGAATTCACAATTTATCCCAGATACACAGGATGAATCTAAAAGTCTTGTATTAGTATAACTATTACAACATGTAAATTTTACAAAGAAGTTACTACTGTGGTAAACTAAACTATGTTCAAAAACTTTGAAACAGGCTAAAGTGTTTGGTATCATGGAATCAGTCCATGATTCAAAAATATTAAATATATCTCCTGTCAGTAATAAAAAGTTTATTTTTTTTATATCTGTTTAGGCACTCAGATAATATTGACTTGTTCAGTTAAGGTTCTGTTTTGGTTTAATATTCACAAATTTGTTAACTGGGTGTTACAAAAATAATTGTTTAACATATGAATATATTTTTGAATTATATAACAACATTGTTTGTATTGTTTGTATACATCATATATTTTCTAGGCTTTTTATTCTAGTCTATTTCTAATTGAACACTTTAACTATTAGACTAACTGGACCTTGAAAAGATATGATTGATTGGCCAAAGAATGATGAAAGGGAAGAAAGTTTCACTAGGAATATAAACCTGTATGATTACCTCCATTTTCAGATTTTTGAGAAATATCAGGAATTCTCCACAATATCCTTTGTTGTTCAGTATTCCTAAAAATATAAAAAACAAATTGCTATTGAGAACACTGAAAAACACTTCCAGCAAAAGTGTATCCCATTCTAGAATATACAGTAAGCAGATTAAGTATCAACCCATCTAATTCAATTTTGTTTATGTTATAGCTTCAGTTATTTTTTTCTGCAAAATGTTTTGAATGTGAGATATGTATTTATTTGTTAAATTTATTTTCCACCTATCTCGTCGTGGGGGTTACTTTAGGTAGATTTTTCAAGCTTAAAACTGTTCTAGTCTGGAAGTGTTCTTTGCTCAAAATGGTCCTGTTTCAAACTCAAAATAGAGTTGTTTTTATTTTAAAACACTGTACTTCCAAAGTGGTCAGAAGTACTTATTTAAAACTTAAAGCATTTTGAATTTGAAATGTTTAGCATGCTATGCTGTAAAATCAGTTTGTTACACTTATTTTCTGTATTTTAAGCTTAATACTAAAATGTTAAGAATTCAGGAAGTTCCATATCCGTTTGCATTCTGTACATATATCTGAATCAATAATTTGTGATACAAATAATACCATAGCAACAATGGACCACTTCCTGTCTATTACTTTCCTGCAATTAAGTCTACAGTGAGATTTGCCAAAGGAAATCTAAAAGGAAAAGAAATGGATAGGTAGGTAATCCTTTCTGTTCCCACTCTGGCAATCCCTTTCTTATTTCTCTGTGTTTTTTTCCTTGCTGAGGCATTGAAAGCCATTGAAAGAAGTCTCATCACTGTTACTACTAGCTATAAACTCTTTAAAGCAGGGATCAATTTTACAAATTATGGAGACTCTTAAAAGAGCTTTTGTTTGTAGGTGTTATATTCAGTGATATCTACTGAACTAAAAATTAAAATTGATGCATTCACTGCCTTTCTCAAGATTGTTTGATGGATTTTTTAAAATATTTGTACTATGTTTCAACATTGGCTGGCAAATAATTTTTATATTGAGGGCCCTTGGGTGGGTTTGGAGAGGTCTTTTAGGGCTCCTGAGACCACACTTTGAAAAATATTGCATTAAAGCAATCATGCCTTTTTTGAGGCTCCTGTTTAAAAATTGCCTTAAGGAGTTGACTCACTGAAGTCATGGCCTCCCCCCCCCTCACATTTGTGAATAAGGCTGAAAAAAAGGCATGGCTGCTCTAATAAATTGCAGCAAGGTACTGCACTTCCACAGAGTTTGAAACTTCAAAGTTTGAAGTTATTAATAATTTATGAAATGTATATGCCACACAACTCCTAGTAACTCTGGGCCATTTCCAATTGTAAAAACACTTAAAACCAAATAAGAATACGAGAAATATCTTAAATACAAACATAAACCCCCAAAAGGAACAGAGATGGCTTCTTCTGGGTGCTGTTCCCTCTTTCTCATCATACTTGAAATGCTAAATACTTATACAGACAAAGTTATGCCAAAGTTTTAATCACCATATGGCTCTTCATGGCTATAGCTTGCCAAGACTATTTCAGGCTTTCCAAAGGTTTTGCTCAACTTCAGTTACCAAGAAAGTGCATTGATGGAATAAGAAAGAGGCAAGGAACACCTCTGGTTCATACCAAATAGCAGGTGGAAGCACAGCTTGTAGTTTTGTCACTCCACCATCGATAGGAACAAGGAATTGCACATTGTTTAAAGCTACTGGTGTAGTCATTGCCTCTATATTATACTTGTAGTCAATGCGTAGATCTGTGCTTGTGGGCTCACACCGCCAGTTCACTGCAAGATTCAGTGGAGTAGATTGAATACCCTGTGTTGATACCTTGTAAGACAGAAAGAACATTTAGTATCTGTATGAGCCATCAGACAAGAGAGGAAAGGAGTGAGAGAGAAATGTTTCATAATGAACACCTGAAGGGTTTATGATTAAACTATGATTGTAGACTCTGCAAGATCATAAAGGAGCTCATACCTGGTATTTAAGCATATCCACATTATAGTATGTTGCTTGTGGTTTCTGTTCAGACACTTTCTTCAGGTGAGTCATCAAATTTGGCATGTTTACCCAGAACTCCTTTGTGTTGGCATCAGCATGAGTGCTGTCACTACATTAATTTAAAACAGGAGGAACACATGCCATTTTCATCAATATAAAATATTTGTCAGTTCTGTGTTAAAATTCTAGTTAATTCCAGCTGCAGAATTTCTCTTTAGGCTAGGGGAAATAAACACCACAATGTGTGATCTAGCAGAGTAAAGAAGACCTATGGACCCATGTCACAGTCTCTTGGGGTAACAGATTGTTTTCTTCTGAGTATTGAAATCGTGTTCATGCTTTTTAAAAACTAGATTTAACCTAACCTAAGTATTACACGACTAGTGCCAGTTTGATTTGGGAGCCTTTTTCAAAGAACAGCAGAAAAAAACCAGTTTCAATGCAATTTAAAAATTAATTAATAAATCAACAACATAAGCCATAAACATATGCAAAAGTTGCAAAAATTACTTTTTCCTGTAAACCCCCCCCCCCCTTTATTACAATGATATTTACCAGCAAAGAAGTTGAGGATTTGGCAAAACATGTTCCAATCTGTTGTAATTTGTCACACGAAATGTTAGAACAGCTGGAGCAGTGTTATTGGCAAAATGTCTAGTAATTCCCGCAGGAAATGACAGCACCATTTCTCCGGTAATCTTTACTATACATCTTCAGAATCAAAAGAATGGCAGGCAGAGAAAAAGAGCACACGAGTTATGCACAACTAGCCAGTTTTGAATCAAAACATACGTATGTATAGTTTGATTTCTTATTTTCAGCATTTTCTACTCTCACTTCAGATATCCGTATAGAATTAAACTATCATACACTCATTTGGAAACATGAAAAATGATGTACAGAAATTTGTGCTATTGTTAAAAAGAATGCAAGTTCTTCAAATATGTCAGAATATCCACAATTTTCATCTTTTAAAAAATGACTACAAAATGTAGTCAAAATGTTTTAGAAAGCAGTTTTTGGAAAGCAAGATCAATGGCTAGGAAAAATGCATGAGGCTACACTCTTTGATTTATTATGCTCCTCTGAATTACATGAGTATCTGTCTTAGCATGAAGAGAACTGATGTATGTCCTAAAGATGAAAGGTTACAACATATGGCCTGAGGTAGCCTTAGGATGTATTTGTGCTGGTTTTAGTGATTCTGAAAATGTGGTACAAAATTAAGGAAACTGTCTCTGGGTTGAATCTGGAGTGGCATAGAGTAGAATTTCACTAAGTACTTTTGAGGGCAGAAAACAGAAAGAGAAATATGGCACTTGCTCTGCCCTTCTATTTCCAGCTTCTATGCATTGGAAATTTGCTCCAGAAGATTTCCCATAGACTGATAGCATTGAGGGGTGGGAGAGTAAGAGAAAATCTCTAATACAGTTCATTATTTCCTTCCACTCATGAGAAAGTACAGTAAGTCCTAATTTGTCATCTCTGGATATTAAGGGATATTTGAACAATTAAGTGGCATATTAATCCCTCGACGTTAAGGGGTATATTAAGAACTCTGACAAAATGGGTAGGATTAGGAAGAATATAATTTAATCTTGGAAACTATAAAGGACTGTCGTTTTTTGAAAAATATCATGTCCCACTGCCATTCCACATTTCCCCCCCAACATATGTGTCTGATGAAGGTAAACATTTTCTCTAGATTTTTTGCTATATTGGGAACAAATGCTATTCCAGAGGAAATGGGTGGTATAAATCCAATCCTGAATTGCCAATGAAATGGGACAAGGAAGGGAAGATAAGGGCACAACACTTACTTGTTAGGATCGGCTCCTTTGAAGTACGCATTCACAGTTTCAGTGAAAGCTGCAGCTACGGGGAGGGTGTCTTGTGCACCCATTGTTAAGGGGCTGGGTCCTCTGGAAGAGCCTGCAACCAATGAAACCCAGACAGTCTTTTTCTCACTAAAGATTTTTTTTTAACTTCTTTCAAATCAATGTTAAGAAAAGATAGAGGTGGAGTTAAAAGTACAGGTAGTCCTTGACTTGCAACCACACTAGGGGCCAGAAAGTGTATTGTTAAGCAGCGGTATCATTAAGTGAGGCATCACATGACTACAATTTGTGGTTTACCCGGCTTTCCCACAGACTTTACTTGTCAGAAGCCAGCTGGGAAGATCTTAAATGTGACTATAGGATGCTGTGACTTTCATAAATACGCAACAGTTCCCAAGTGCCTGAATTACAATCACATGACTCTGGGAATGCTGTGACATCCGCAGGTCACACTTTTTAGCTCTGTTGCAACTTTGAACAGTCACTAAATGAATGGTCATTTGGCAAGGACTACCTCTACAAGCAAGCTTGTTTTTTTAAAAAATCTTTTATCACAAAAGCAGTCTACAGATATATACAATATTTATTATACATTTCTTTAAACAGCTAAGCCAATATAATTCAGACAATATCAAAACAAGAGGAATGTTGGATTGAAACATTTTAATTGAAACACAATTTTTTTTTGCGTGGTTGTACAGTAGAACGTGACCATTTGGGCCAATCATTTGAGGATTTATATAATGGCAGCCTAGTGGTTGTTGAATTTAAGATCATAATAATCTACCGGTAATAGTGAATACTCAAATGTTGCTTAAAGGACAATACATATGAAGGGAAAAAAGGGGGAGTCAACAAGAGAAAACCTAAGGGATAAATGTGTGCTGGTTCCTCAAGATGATTAGCCAAAGAAGACTTGATGTTTAACAGATCTGATTATAATGTTCATAAGCCTGGGAGAATGGCTGGAGAATGACAGACTTGGCTTGAAAGAGGAACAACCGCACTAAGAAAGATAATCTCTCTTGCCACTCCTTCCTCCTCCCCCAGTTTAAAACAAGGCAGCGCCAAAAAAAAGGCTAAATTCAATATATGAGTTCTCTGAAAAAAGGAGAATATATTCCAGTGGAAATTACGTTGAGATGTGCAGTTAGTTTTTTGTTTTATGAATCTCTGAAATAGGTTGAGAGACATAAAGAGCTCATAGGTACCTACATCAGTCTGGTATTATTCAGTTGTCGACTAGAAATCTAGAAATTGAAACCCTAGCATATCTGGAGGGATTCAGGTTTGGGAAAGGCTGATTAAAGTATTATTCATATGGATTATACTAAAAGAACATGTATCAGAATCATTATACATAATTTGCGACTTTTTTTAGTAATAGTGTCTAAGCTATAAGCAATTGTTGGCTGCTAAAGTTTAGATAAAATAAATGAAGTACTAGATAAAGATGCTGTATATTTTCTTAGTAGACGGTATATGCAGATATAGTCCATATTATTTTTCTATTATATTTGATTTAGAACAGTGAGAAACTGAAGGTCAAATGTTCCCCTCCCATTCCCAATACATCAATGATTACGGTACAAGAAAAAGAAAAGTGGGCTTTTGTATATTACACTAACAAATTACAAAAGATGAGAATTTCATTAATTAATAGTCTTCTACAAATCTCATTTTTAATACGTAAGCAATAGCATGCTCCCTTTGGCAGCATGCATATATTTTAATTTTCAAAGAATACACTGGGATAAGGGTCAAACTTTGAAACCATGTCAGGAAGAAAAGGTGCAAATTTATTTTCAGATCCTATTATGGATCTTGAATCCTTGCATATCATCAGCAAAAAGCTATTCTATGATTTAAACTAAAACTAGAGGATGATGATGCTTTCTGTAGTATGGGTTCAATTAAACTGTCATGGCAGTGAAATAGACTTAAATATATTATCGAGCTGTGAGCAGGTGTTTTCTCTGCAGGAGGAGACCATATTTAATAGTTCAGAAAACTTCAAGATTCAACCTAGTAGTTCCAAAGATGCTTTTTTTCAAGCTCTTTCAAGATGTTTCACTTCTCATCCAAGAAGCTTCTTCAGCTCTGACTGGATGGTGGGAAATGGAAGGATTTATACTCCTTGCAGACAGCTGGTCATTTGCATCCTTTTACCAAGTTGTTAAGACCACTTAGAGTATTATCTATGTCAACAGGGTCACCTGAGTGGTGCAAATGGGTGTGGAATCTTCTTGGAAGCATTGAAAGGACTGTGTTGTAGACTGGAGATAGATGATGTTGTATCCCTCGCACTCTGTTGAGAGAAGGCTGTTCAATTTTGACATAGATGGCCTCTTTGATCCCTCTTTCAAACCAGCAGTCCTCTCTGTCCAAAATGTGGACTTTGGTGTCTTCAAAAGAATGGCCTTTGTCTTTTAAATGCAGATGGACTGCTGAATCTAGTACTGATGGGTTTTTCTCCTATGTTGTGCCATGCATTTATGAAGTGGTTGTTTTGTTTCCCCAATATACAGATCTGTACATGGCTCACTGCATTGTACTGTATATACCATGTTGCTCAGTTTGTGTCAGGGTGTTTTATTCTTGGGGTGGACAATCTTCTGCCTTAATATATTCTTGGGTTTGAGTGTGCACATATGTTGTACATATGTTCCATTCCTCACCAACCAGTCAGAGCTGAAGAACCTTCTTGGATGAGAAGCAAAACATCTTCAAAGAAAAACCAGAAAGTCCAGTTGCTTCTTGAAAAAGTATCTTTGGGACAACCATGACCTGGATGACTGAGAATCTCCATAGACATCTACCAACGAAAGGTTCAATTAAATATTCTCAATCCCATACAAAATAATCATCCATTTCCATTACATTTGAAATAACTGAAAAACTGCACAAGACAGATTTTGACAGATTATTAAAACTAGCACTTAGCAACAAGTTTTCTCCCTGATATGCAGTGCTTTTTTCCAAACATATAAAAGAGTGCAGAACACAAAATATTCCAGGATTCAATCTCCAATTAAGCTTGATGGCCTCAGAAATCCTCATCCTCAAATGGCTGCATATGTTAATTAGTCCTAAGTCATAAACATATAGAAATATTTTTCTTTCCACCAAACAAGCAGGAATTGCAACATGCCTGTCTACTATTTTATGTTTATTTCCATTCGCACCACGTTCTTAATAACAGTGTGAAAGCAGCAACAAAAACCATCAATAACATCCCTTACAACCAACAGTGGAAAAAAAACAATGAAATGAGAACTCCTACTTGCTTCAGTGGCCAACATCAAGTCATAAATGCCACACACATTAGCTTGGTCATAGCTAGAGGCAGAAATGTCAAAAGAGCTGCTGTCTGATTGGCTTTGGGAGAGGGGGAAGCTTGGATTTCCAATTTTTAGTTCATTTATGACTTGCAGAGGAACACACTGTTCTAAACTGGTCCAACAATGAATCAACAAATACTATGCAACTTTCAGGACAGGTGTGATATGATTTTTGATAAATATTAAATAAATGTGTAGCAGACACATCAGCTAAAACTGTGCAAGGTACTCCAGGTCAGTAGGACAACACAATGTTCTTAAAAGATATAGAAAACTGTATCAGCATACAGCACATTCCTTTAACCAGTCAGCCTGGAACTCAGCAGGAACATATATATGACTTTGTGCTAAATCTTGGGGAGAGAGATGGCTCCCTCCTGCCTTCCAGAAACCGAGTGATCAAGACTGAAGTTTCATCTACTTGACATTGATCTCTTAGGAACCATTTTTTTTTGTGCACTGAAAGAATACAAATCCATATCTTCCCCAACATACCAGTTAATATATTAATGAGGTTGCACATGCAAGTTTTGATCCTTTTCGGTCAAAAGTGAAGCAATGTAGATCACAAGAACGAAAGGTTTCACAGCATAATTAGGTCTGCAACATCAGTTTATGTGTGCAGACTTTTAGCCCCCCCCCCACTTCTAACATAGTGTAGACCATGGGTGTTAAACACGCTGCATCACGTTGCCGTCATGTGACGTTTTGTGATGTTTTTCCCCTTTGCGGAGCAGGGGTGGGCGCGGCCTGTGCATGATGCATCTGGCCCATGGGCCACCAGTTTGACACCCCTGGTTTAGACCTTCTCTGAGAATCATCTGAACTTTTTCTTGAATCCCAGCTTACAGTTCATTATGTTTGTAAGTGGCATTATCTATGAAACTTTCCTTAACTTGGCAATACAATCCTGGATATTGCAGAGTCAGTGTTTTGATGGAGGGTTGGGGGAGAGCATCAAGATTGTATGCAAGTTCATCTGTGTGTTTTTACCTGCTGAATCCGACCATAATTTAATTTCTCATTACAGAATTAATCCAGACTTTGGATATTGTCAATCATAGCCATTTAATGAATATTGCTTAATATTGTGGAAAAAAATAGAATACATTTTTATATGGGTTAGCTTTTTCCAACTTTATTCTGGATGAAGAAAGAACTGGATGCAGAAAACAACAACTAAAAACAGGAACATGGGAGGTGGTAAGAAAGGAAGAGTGGGGGATGCACATAAACAAAGAAAGAGGAAGGTTTGGATATATAAGGGGCAATGTGGATCGTTCCCCTTTATAGAGGTGCCCTATCTTGGCACCAAGGAGAGCAAACAAAGGCAGCTCTGCTCACAGCAACCATTATGGCTACTCACCTGCCTTCCCTCATAGTAGTAGCACAGTCAACCAGGAGTAGCACAGTATGCCACTGTTTCTTCTTGCTTATGTTTTGCTGTCCCTTCAATCACTATCCCCTCAACTTTTTCTATCGTCAAAGCTACTCTTTCAAAATGAAAGCATCCCTGAACTTTCAGCTCTTTTAAGATTCCAGCTGGGTGGGATGTTCTAAAACTAGGCTTGTCTGAGAAATTCCAGACATGGGATAATCCTTTTTATTACATCCTCACAATTGTGCCTGATTTCTTAAGAAATCTATGGCAGCAAAAAGCCAATAGCAAATTGGTTTAAATAAGAAGTTACACGGAAAGAGAAGATGGCATTTCTTCAGTCATGAGATCAGAAAAACTAGCATAATTTCTCCCGAGAACCTTATAGAAAGCTATTTTCCTTGTAGAGTTTATAACAATGTCCTATCTCCAGTCGTGGCTTCCTGGTAGGCACTGAAATATTCAACACCTTGATGCAGTGACAAGTTCAGACCTTACTTAATGAGGCCATTTCATCACATCTTGCAATAGGGACAAATTAGATGCTCAGTTGTGCTTGAGTGTCACACATCAGACTCTAACTGCCTCAGATTCTAATTTAACTTCCAGCCCAGGTCTAGTCTTAAGAGAAAGAGGTCTATAAGGCTCATGTCCCGGAATCTGCAACACCACAATGTCTAAAAATGTCCCACACCTTTATCATGTGCTTTCTCTACTGATATACTTATAAATAGGTGAAAACGCCACTGAGCATCAAAACCAACTAAGACTGCATTGCCTGTCACTAGAACAAAACCAAAGAATTTTGAACGGACAGTGCTTATTTTAAACTGAAGGAGTATGAAACTTTTTTCATTATATTTGGCAAAAAAGCTTCACCTTTGTGCAAAAGACCATTGTTTCGGGACTCCTTGCCTCCTCCTCCTCTTTTTTCCAGCTCAATCTTTGCTTCCATTTTTCAGTGAACCTCAGTTTCTTGTTTTTATATGAATAAAATGACTTTAGTCTGTAACTAACTTTTTATAATAAAGAAATTATATCTCTTAGCATTCCAGCTACCAATGGCCACACTGACTGGGAAATCTGAAGTTTTTACTCCAAAATAACTACAGAGTACGAGAATGGAGAAAGCATCTTCTCAAGCTAAACTACAAGGTTCCTGCTGAAGGAAAAAACAGCCAGCCAAGATAGGCAGTTATAAAATTCCCAGCTGGTGCTAAATATCTGCATACAGTCAAAAGACATCAAAGTTGAGCAAGGTTAATCTTAATCCTGATACAGCAGGCCTACCAAACTGGTGGCCCGTGGGCTGGATGTGTCACACACAAGCCACAGCCACCCTGGCTCCACGAAGGCAAAAAACGTCATGATATGTCACATGATACACATGAGTTTGACATCCGTGTGATAGAGGAAGCAATTCGTAATTGGTTTGCCTGGGTTCAGCATTGAGTTTTATGCCAAGCCATGGTTCATTTATAAAACCATGGTTTGATAAGCTGCAAACCTGGACTCATACACATTAAGCCCCAGTATGGTTAGCCGTGATATCAAAAAAGTAATAATTGACTGCTTTTCTACATCACGTTAAATAGTAAATTACACTTTACAAAATTCATACAACACAGTAAATCAAATGCTCAGAGACCAGATTATATTTTAGGGCAAAATATAATTAGCCTCTTGGAGAACCCTGATAGAAACTGAATTCAAAACATAAATATAAACTTCTGATCTCTTCTCAGAAGTGTGTTGGAGGCAGGAAGGAGAGAGGAAAAGCTACCATACTCGGTGTGAACCAACTTTCACACATGACTGAATAATTACCATAACCTAGAATATACCAGTAGTTTTTCTCGCTGTAATTTCAGACCAAGATCAGTGGGGGGAAAAAAAGCAGGACAAAACATTAATAGAAATGCATTTCCAAATGGCTAAGATTACCTGGTGTTCTCTGTCTGCCTGAATGTTATTTGCTATTACTTGTAATTGTGCTTCTCTATGATTAATGGGAGGCAGTCTTTTGTAGAGAGAGACTGTAGCCTGAGCTAAATTGGGCCACACAACAGAGTGTTGTGTGCTTGATTATACATTTATTAATGTCACCAGCAACACCCTTGTTTCATGCTGCCAGGCATGATTAACAGTCTAACATATGAGGCATTCATTACCAATTTTTAAGGACTAAAAATTGCAAGAGTATTTACTTCTAGATAGTATTTTATTTTTTCAAAACTGCATATTAGTCTCCCAGTTTTCTATCTGGTTTTGTTTTTGAGTGATGCAAATGTCTGGAAGTATCATATGGAACAGGGGTGGGGAACTATGGCCCTTTTAGGATTTATGGAGTTCAACTCCCAGAATTCCTGAACCAGCGTGGCTGGCTCAGGAATTCTGGGAGCTGAAGTCCACAAGTCATGAAAGGGCCATAGTTCCCCACCTCTGATAGCATAACAGAATGGTAGATTTGAACAGCGGCAGAGTTGTTTAGGATAGAGTAAAGAAGATTGGCTGGTTAGGAACCCTGGATCCTAAACCTTTTTTTAAAAAATGCCAGAATTTCTCTAATGGAGACAGCAGAGATGCCCAACTCACTTTGTACAGTTAAATTTCACGACCTCTCTTTTAAACACAAATAATTTTTATTTTATTTATTTTCTTGCAAATAAGCTGATTTCTGTAATCTTCCTCAAGTTCTATGAAATTTCACAAAATGGCTGGAATCTGATGAAATTCTGACAATCTTTTGAAAACAAAAACTGCTTCTTACATGGGAAGAAATACATGTTCAGCGATAGCCTTCTCCTCCAGAAAAAAAAAGTCTCCTCCAAAATTTAGTAACAATTGCTTCTGGGATTTCTAGAGAATTTGTTGCAAGACAATGAGTTCATTGTAGCATGACAGCTAAGGTGGACTTTGACTAAGAGACCAGTTGACAACTGCATCTGATCTTGCAGCTGACCTTGTGATGACTTCCCCAGATACCTCTCTAGATGTCAGCTTGGGGGAGTATGAACCAGTTGCTGGCACGTCAAGAGCTGAGTTGATTGATGGCTCTGAGCAGCCGTCTGTGAGGGAGTTGGCTGAAGTACACAGTTCTGAGGCTCCAAGTAGGGAAAGCATGCAGCCAGTCAGTGATCCAAGAACACGCAGGATAGAGAAAAGGCAGGAGCAGAGTAGGTCAGCCTGATTACTCATGAGGAGGCAGCTTTGTTCCTCTTGATAGGCTGCACCAGAAGCTGGCAATTTGGCACAGTAGACAGATAGAGGCGATACTGGGAACAATGTGTTTGTTTCCTAGCTGTGTGTTTTCTGGTCATGATTCCTGTCTTGCTTCAGATTGATACGGTGCCGTAACTTGGATCATTCCTTGGAAACTCTGGACTTTGCTTCGTGAACTCTCTTGTGTTGTGGATTTAAGTTTGCCTGGTGGTTTTATTTTGATTGAGAAACTTTCAATTGCCTTGTGGACTCATTGGCCATTCCTCTGTGGACTAGCATTGGTCTGCTTGTGGCTGGACTTAATTGAGACAGTTTTGATTTTGGTGAAGGGAATTGCTAGGGAATATTAATAAACCCGCTAAACCACAGTTATATGGGTTTGTGAGTGAGCGAGACAGCACACTGGATGATTTTGGGGAGGTCATAGTGTTTTTGCCCAACTGATATCACAAAGTTGTTGCTGGAGGATACAAACTAGTGAAGGTGAAAACTGACTTGAGTTAAGGTAAAGGCGGTGAAACTCAACCCTTGATGATGTCATTAATGCATCCATATTTTCAGCAACAGTTAAGGAATTTGTTTGCTACTGGATATTTTTTCATGTGCCCATCCAGTTTACAGCCTTGAGATTTCTTAATAGCTTCCAGTCTAAGTACTAATCAAGTCTAACCCTGTTTAGATTTCCAGTGTTAATCTTCTGAAGTCCTCTAGATGATATAAATGTGACAGAAACCACAGCAAAGTGGAACAAGGCTTTCTGTTCTATCCCCTGATAAATTAGAAGATCTACATCTATTAGAAAACAGCCACACTACTGCAGATTTGTTTAAAAACTGGCACTACTTCTAAGGGTAAAAATCTTGCTGTTTCTGAAGTGGTTTCCCTGCGGTTATTGACATTATTAGCTTCTTTCTCAATTGCTTCCATAAGTATTCCACATACATCACCCTCTACCTACTGAGATCTTGTTCAAAATGTATGTCAGTTGGAAGAAAATTCAACACACAGTTGGAGAAAAGTACCTTTGCTGATTATTAGAATTCAGAGGGTTTTCAGGTTGCTTTTAAAATTGGTAAAACAGAGCAGGTGCTCAATGCAGTGAGTAAACAAATGAATAATCTCTACATTTATGTTTTAATTTTTGAAACACCACATTCACACTTGCAGCAATGCTGTTTAAAGATGGTCAAATTAGTCCGCATTTCTTATGCCTTGAGATAGTTTAATTCTCCTGTTCTTAAGTACAGTGCATGAAGAAATTTTTCAAATTTTGGAAAAAAAATCCAAACCAAACAAAACCTTCACTTTTGGGACATAAATGAAATGGGACTGAATCTCTGGGTCAATTGTACAGAATCTATCAGATCAGGAAATATCTTTGCATTTTACTCCTGAATTCTCATTTGCAAACATTTTTTTATTTCCAGTTCCTTTCTGACAACATCAGAGTACTTAGCACGTACAATTTCTCGACAAGGAGCTGCAACCAACATGAAAATACAATTATTAGCAATGACTCTCAGATAATTTAGGAGATGGCTTCCATAGCTTTAAATAACCAAACATCATTCTCTAGGTCCCTATTAATAATGTAATAACATTACTGAATGAGAAGGAAGAGTTAATCAAGCTTCCCAGATCACAAGTATGATGGGGCAACCTAAGGATAATAACCATAGCTTTCTCTCCACCCAAGTAACATCTGCGACTAAGTTAATGAATACTGACAAGCTGTCCAGAATTATGCCAAAACACTAGCTTTTAAGAGATAATTGGAGCTACTACAGAACTGAAATTAGCTGTGTTGCTCCACATGTAAAGGAGATCTATCGGCAGCCACTATTTATGATTGATATAAGTACTCTCAAATGTTCAAATTGTTTGAACAATGATGGAATATGTTTAGAATGACTTTGCGTGTGCTTTCACAAGGGTTTTACAAGCATCTCTGGCTAGCTCAGTAAACTCTTTGGAACAGTAATGCTTCATAAAAATAAAAACCACAAAATTGACATGACACCTATCTTGGATCACTTATCTTGAGGGCTATGGAGCCACATTCAACAAATATTATTTTGTCTTCATGCACATGGAACAGAATGGTACTTATTAACCCATTAATATATGCCATTTCAATCCCGACACAACCCTAAGTATCTTATATCACTTGTATATCAAGTTTTTTATTTTATATTACATATACATATTAATGTGTGAACAGTGTGACACCTGGGTGCCATACATTTCAGTACAAATAAAATAATATTATTAATCATAATTATCACATTCATCCAGCTTATATATTTCTAATTGTAATATACATTTATATCAAATTATAATCTTTCATTATTTCATATTGTTTAAATAATACTACCGCTGTTCAATTACTAAACCTCTCTCTTATCATTGCACTCATCTTATCTTATAAAAATGTGTATACTAATATTCCCCCTTTCTTTTATTTCTGTTTTTATTCTAATTTTTATTCATGTGACCATTATATTAAAAGACGTTCCCTTTCTTTACAATACTATCCTTCATTATTTCATTGTTCGATATTTAAATATACAAGTCTAATACCAGTCACAATATTATTTAAACATACAAATTAATTCTATTCATATTGTTTACATTCATCCAATATATATGATTCCACTATTAATACACCTGTTTATACCAGTTTTAAAATATGTTCTTTCATCATTTTATTAGTCATTGTTTCACTTTATTATTCAATTGCAAATTATAATATTATTTAAACATA
>JANHFL010003561.1:424273-441149 GCA_032468155.1 Oxyrhabdium leporinum | reverse complement strand
CCTGCGGCAATGTGGGGAGAGCACACGCAGGTGGCCCGCCTGTTCTGACCCAGCCTTAGCAGAAACAAGAAACAGACACCTTGTCCCAAAAAAACCCTTGAGATAATTGCCAGGCCGTGAGCTACCAGCGGTAAAGCTGCAAATTAAGTTCTGGCAAGCAGTCTCTGAGGCACAAAACACAATGAACCAAATCTACAGAAATCCAAACAGTTGTTTCCTACAACCACCACTCCCCTTTCCTTCTATTTATTCCCCCAGCCAGGGAGGGGCCATTCAGTGTCCATGTGTGCTTTGCTTCCTGAGTCGATTCCCTGACCTCCGTTGTTCCTCTCTCCTAACAGCTCTGCACATATGCGCATCTGGAACAAGCCCCAGCTGTTCTTCCTACCCACTTATCTCAGTCTCTGAAGGCAGCTGCCTCTCCGGTGGCTGGGAAATGTTGGACAGCCCTGGTTCTTTCTCTGCGTCTGATGCAGAGCATCCATCAGAGCCTTCCCCAGACTCCAGAACTGGCCCATGTTCCTCCCCAACCTCCTCATCGTCCAATTCTGCCACCAGCTCTGCTGGCAGCTGGTGAGCCACAACACCGCCGAGCATAAACAACGGTGGTGGGTTGGCTGTGGTGGGGGGCCCATGGAGAAGTGGACGCAGCAATGCTGCTAGTACCAATTGTCCTAGACCATTCAGAAACTTCAGCTGGTGCAGAGTGCGGTGCTGCAGGCAGTTCTTGGGGCCTGAAGAATGGCCCATGTCACACCACTTCTCCACAAGCTGCATTGGCTGCCAGTCTGCTTCCAGGTGCTATTCAAGGTGTTGGTAATCACCTTTAAAGCCCTCCACGGCATGGGTCCAGTGTCAAGCTTCCAAGTAATACTTCCCCTGAAATAAAATCCAAGGAATCCATATTTCTTTAAAGTCTGTTTATTAGGAACATATCAAATTGTCAAGAACTTGGTGTAATTCCAACTCTGGTCAGATTCCGGAATTACACCCAGTAAAAAGCAAAAGTTTGAAACTTCCCCCCAGAGTCACAATCTCCAATCAATTCTCAGTCCATCAGTCCGGTGACTCCAAACTCCACCTTCCTCCAGCTGCAAGGATCTTCTCTGTTTCCATGGGAAAGAATACCATCTAGACATAACATTCCCCCTTTATCCCTATCACCCCCCTTTCAACAGCTAGAGAGTGCAAGCCTGAAGTACTGTTAAATTCCTTTACATAAAACCTAAAGAAAGCTAAAAAAAAGAATAGACAAAGGCTACAATAAAATATGGCTACACATATGTTATTTTCAGGGTCGACAATACTTCTGTCAAATTGTTCCTACTCTTTTTATTCCTCTTTTTTAAATTTCAAAGTTGTACCCATAACCGATACAAAATTATATGGAAGGTTTACAAGCATCTTACAAAAGTTGTATGAAGAAAGTTAAATTTAATTCCCTTTAACAAATCTAAGCATCACAATGTGTATTAAGGTTGTTGTTGTTTTTTTCATTGAACCAGATAAGCCTTAATGCTTTCCATTTTGAAATTCCATTTCTAGTCTGTTATTCTGAAACTTCAGTTTGCTGCAAAAGTGGTGCCATTTCAGTTTGCTTCAGACAATCTCTTGTCTTGAGCAGTTGGTGATCATATTTTATAAGTTGCAATGAAATGTCTGATTTAGCATAGTGATAAACTCATTCCATAGAAATACATTCATTATGCTTCCCTTTCAGCTCCAGTATTCATTTTTGTTACATCCATACGAGACATCATAATGTTTTCTAAGTATATTTCTATATATGCTGCCTTCAAAAATTTGCCGAGCTTATTCCCCAATGTAGAAAGTTACAAATGCAAATTACATACATTTTGTCACAATAATGCTACAGATGATTACAAGTTAAGTAATATTGAAGGAGTGTAGAATTGCTTTATCTGAAATTTGATACACTATCATTTTCATAATCATGACACATGTGAAATTTCAAGTTTGCATTTAAAAAAAAGGAAAGTTACAGTCACTTGTGTTTTAAGGCTATGAGAAAATTATGTTCGGTTTTCAAAATATAACTCTAGATTTAGAGATTCAGTCAGATCTGACTACTGATGAGGTAATTAGATCAGATGTTTTTTTCTTAAATTCGACTGAATTCTTGAATGAGACTAGATTTTACCAACCTGATAGATATTAGAATTGTGCAACAACCACATTAGCTGCTTCATAGCTCAAGAAGTGATTGACTATAGTTAGTCCTTGACTTACAACAGTTCATTTAGTGGCCATTCGAAGTTACAATGGCACTGAAAAAACCCGACATATAGCTGTTTTTCACACTTACAACCATTGCAGCATGGTCATGTGATCAAAATTCAGGTGGTTGGCAATGATATTTATGATGCCTGCAGTGTCCCAGGTCATATGGTGACCTTTTGTGACCTTCTGACAAGCAAAGTCAAGGGGGAAGTCAGATTCACTTAACAACCGGTCACTAACTTAACAACTGCAATGATTCACTTAACATCTGTAATAAAATCAGGCAAATTCAATGAACTGTCTCGCTTAGCAACAAAAAAAATTGCTCTCGGTTGTGGTCGTACGTCAGGAACTGCCTGTACTCCTGTGGTGAAGGTAAAACTCTAGCAGTCCTGTGAGAAAGCTATGGCAGCAAAGTATGAGTGTCTGCAGACTCAGTGCCTGCTGATCCTAAGGGCTACTGTGAAGAAAGGTCAGGTAGAAGAGGATGAGGAAGATGCCATATGATGACAAAGACAAGCCTACAGAAAAGAAGCACTGGCAAAATTACCCTTATAGGACCATGCAACCAAACTCTCCCATCCTGCTATGCTGCCTGGCTGGAACTTGGCTCATTCCTAGCAGAGAAGAGAGCTGGTTTCTCACAGTAGAAAGCCTTCCTCAGGGAACAGGAGGGTCCAGTGATGCTCAAGCAAAAAGTTGCTTATATGCTCACCGCTACGGGCAGACAGCTTATTGAGATTGTTGGTATGAGAGCAAGAAAGCAAGGATCCTTGCTTAAAGGATCTGTTGTCAGATCCTTTAACTTACTGGGTTAGATATTTAATTTTGAATGTTATTTTGATTTCTTGATTTGGATTGCTGAGACTTCAAGAGATTAGGAAGAATAAACTTCAACAGTTTGCTTTTTGTTATTTACTAGTCATCCCCGACCTCTCTGTCTACAAAGATCTCTGCCATGCTACCAGCCAATCTGAAGGAAAGAAAAAACAGTCAAAGGGATTATTTATAAAACATTTTTGGGTAAAAATTAAATCCCCACAGGAAATACAACTATTATGGGATACACTCATGCATACTGTATGAATATTCAGATTCTTTATTCATAAATCTTTTAATTTCTTTAAATAAAGCCTAGACCTAATCAGCATATTATTAGTACAAAACCTTTATCATTAACATTTCTTTCATTTAGTTTTCCTTGAAGTTTTAAAATTATCCAGCCAGGGAGCAAAAAGTAAAACTATATTTTGTTGCCTTCTACGAAGGCTTTTAATGGTTTCACTTAAGAATAAAAAAACATCCCTTGGCTATTTTTATTTGTAGGCATTGTCATTCTACTGTTCAAACTTTTCCAGAGAAACATAGCAAAAGCTTTTCATTAAGTTTTTATATACTGTTGGCTGCATGAATAACATGATTACAAACAAAAAGACTGTCATGGCCATCTTTCTGCTAGCATCGCTTCACATCCTGCTAGCTTGACATTTTTTTGCAATGGGGGGAGTGAGAGAGGGACATTTTTTTTTCATGTGGGAGGACATGAGGGGGTGGGGGTGGAGCCAAGCAGTGCTGGCCCAGAGAGTGACACATACCAATCCAGCCCAAGGTCACCTAAAAGAATGTGGAGGCGAAGCAGGTTGCTCACAGAGGGTCTGTTATCCAAACAACCTGCAACTTTTTAATTGGTCAAGGACTGATAATGGGAGGGGGGAGAGTCATGGGGAAAAAGAAAGTTAAGTATATCATTTGCGCACCAATTTCTGCTGTTGGAGTTAGATAAGAGTCCACAGAATTCAAAGGGGTGGTAATGGTGGACTTAGTGGATACATAGGGATTCTAGGCAGATTCCTCTTTTACCTCCTCTCCTAGATTCTATCATTCCTTCTCCTACAGCACTGTTAGGGAAGAAAAAAAATATATTCATTTATTTAAGATGGGTCAATAAAGATAGTAAGTCGTAATCTTGATTTTTTTAAAAATTGTATTATATCTCATAATGTGCTATACTGATAAACCCTTTCTATTGCTTTGGCATATGTTGATATTAATAAGTCTAAAAGGAGCTGCAACCTAGCCTCCGGAAAACTAGTCTTTGCTCTAGTGACTTCATTGAAGGTTTCCTGGGATATGTCAGAATGCCTGAAGGCTGCAAAAGAAAACCTGCAAGCAAAAAGAAAGTCTAAGAATAAATAGATATGCATTCTGAAGAGAAAGATGATTGCACATTTTGAAATAAATATTGCAGAATGGGATAATAAGCGATATGTGAATCTGCATGAAAGCTGAAATATGTTGAAAGAAAAGATATAAAATGGTTATATTTTACATTTTTCTCTCCATTTCTTTTTGTAATTTCTATGGTGTGTTTTTAAAAAAACAACAACAGACCTGTGATTTATTATTAAAAAAAAGAATTTTGTTTAAAATAGTTACTGTTTATTTCTAAGGAATCATATTTCTGGGAGATATATTTATAATTAAAGTTCTTATGCACTTTTAACTTTTCCAGGTAAGTGTTTGTATGTTATTGAGAAAGTTATAGGTAGTCCTCAACTTATAATCACAATTGGGACTGGAATTTATGTTATAAGTCATCGTGATTGTAAGTTGAGTAAGATCTGATGGTATGATAATTTTTACAGTGAATCACTATGGTCATCAAGCTAATCATACGGTTGAGCAAATCACATGGTCGTTAACCAAATCCAGCTTTCCCAATAGATGATTTTTGCCAGAAATCAGCAAAAAAGTAGCAAATTATGATTATGTGACCACAGGATGTTGCACCTGGTCATAAATGTGAATCAGTTGCCAAGTGGCCAATTGCAATTACATGACCGTAAGATTAGTGTGACAGTCATAAATGTGAGTACAAGTCATAAGTCATTCTTTCTGAAGCCATTGTAACTTCGAACTATCATTAATGAACAGTTGGAAAGTATTTATGGAAAAAATGGTCTTGTGTTACTATTCCAAGTTACATGATCTTTTGTCTGCTGGCATCCTTGGTATTATGATTGAAGTGGGTCCTTAGAGGAGATGGAGGATCTTAGATAACTTAATACTAACATTAGTGAGGAGCGATGTCTGTACATAAATTCCCTTTCCAAAACACACTGCTGAAAGACTGCTTTTCACATTTGTAAGCATGATGGAAATCCCCATGAATATTTAAAAATGATCAGTGCTCCTCTAAAGCCATCCTCGGTTATTCATAGCTCTTAAAAATAATTTATCAGCAGTATCTAATGCGTAATAGAAATAAAACAAATAGTTTTCACAAGAAGATCTTGCAGGATGCAATCCTGCTCTTATACTGAATGCCAGCCAGAGGGACATCCAGCATATTTCATGTTGCCACATCCAGTAACTCAGCCATAGACTAAAAGAAATATCCATATATCCTTCATTATGTGAGACTAGGATGTGGGGAGCAGGAAGGGGGCCATCGAATGACAAAATGTAGGGATCTTCACCTAGAAAGGTATTGTGTAATATCCATCTCAACAATCAGCAGATGTTATTATTGTTATTGGATACTATCTTGTTGAAGGTGCTTCTTACAGCCAGTTGGAATTTATCCCAATTCTTTAATGCATAATTTTGTTTCTTCTTTTTGATAAGCCTCTCGCAACTCTTTTATAAAGCTTTTATAAAGCTTTCCTGAATATTATGTATTTGGGCATTCCTAGAAGCAATTGTTACCATGGCCTTCTCAAAGATGGTTTTGACACTATGTCACATGAGAGTTTCTTATGAAAACTAGCAACAACACTGATTGAATCATCATCTTCTTGAAATAATAGTATCTCTACATTCAGATACCACCATGGAAATTAAGGTGATTTGTAAATAAGAGCTAATTGAACCTATCCCTGTCATAAAAGGTGCATTCTAGAACATTACTGTTTAATTTAGATATTAATAATATGATTGAAGTCTTTGCTAATTTTACTTGAAGTCTTTGCTAATTTTTAGAGATATCTTTGCCTATTGCCTTGTTCCATTTTTCCCTGCACCATATGGCTATTCTATATCCCAGGTGGACATGCACTGTGCTTTAAAGTGTTAGTGTACTATGGGAAATGCCTTGATATCAGTTAATCTAACAAAGGTCTCAATATTCACCAGAAAACATCTTATATCATGATTAGGTGGAATATGAAAGGCTAAACTAATTGAACAAGTTTCCACCTTTAAGTACTTAGATATCCACTCTCAAACACCAAATAAATCACTCAAAGAAAGGACCTTCTTTTAAGAGACCTCAAAACGTCCTTTGCAATTATGAAAAATGCATGTCAGCATAGCAACAGCTATCTAATGATCTCATATTAGCACCATTTATGCATTCATAAGGATGCTTCTAAATTATTAGCTATTGAACCCAAAGTTTAAAGGCTATAATCCAGCATTCTTATCGCAGTTTAACTCCCTTATCCAGCCAATTAGACTACATTTTCTTAGAGACCTTTCTGGAGGTCTATCACTTCAGATGATTGGAAAAAATTTCTTTGAGATATATGTTCGGTTTACATCATATTATTTGATAGGTTTTAACTTTTCCTAAGAAGATAAACCATTCTCAATCTGATTTACTACAGCTTTCATTTATCAATAGCTGATTTCACTCTTAATAAAGCCATAGTTTATTTACATATCAAATTTATATAGTCTCCCATTTCACCAAAAGCAATTTAGGGCTAGTTTGTTCAATGGAGGATCTGGGACATAGATTTCCAAAGGTCTAAGATAAAGCCAGTGTTTCCCATTATATCTCAGTAAATTCCCCTGTATTATCCTAGATATTTTTTTTAATAATATTTTGCATAGACCTTCATCTTGCTTTAAATTGGCAAATTATCTATAAGGGCAATAAATCACGATTGCTTCAATATTCCTTAGAAAACTCTATATGTTTTGATGTAAAAGTTTAATGTGCTTCATATGTATTGCTAAAGTAGCTTCTATATAATAAATCAAAGACAAAAGTCACGAGTTATATTTTCAATGGTAGCTGTGCTTGTAGTCATAATTTGATTCCTCCTTTATACTATTAATTGCTTCACACTTTTCTGTGTAATATATACATATATAGTTTTATATTTGACATTTCGTAATATCTCCTTTTATATCATCATCATTCTAGCCATTGTCTATCTGCTGGAGGATGAAGGCCTCTTGTGCATGTTTCCAACCAATATGGCCTTGAGCTTTCTTTTGCCAATTGGGCCCACAATACTTGCTGACGTTGTCTCTCCATCTTGTTTTAAGTCTCTTTTGTGGAAGCTTTTTATCAAATGGAATCCATTCTGTGACTGCCTTGGTCCACCTGCCATCTATGTGACCAGCTCATTTCCATTTCAATTCTTTTACTCTTTTGATAACGCTGTATGTTTTCATTTGTTCTCTAATCCTTGTGTAAATCTTTCTATCTTACCTTGTGATGCCAAGCATGTATCTTTCCATGGCTCTTTATGCCACTCATAGCTTTTGTATTGATTGTGAGGCTAGTGTCCATGTTTTGCTGGCATGTGTTAGAACAAGTAGCACACACTGATCCAAAACTTTTCTTTTCAGAGTTTTTGAAAACTATGCTTAACTTGTCAAATGCCTGCCAACTACATTTAACACAATGTTTAATTTCCTTTTTTTAAAAAAAAAATATCTTTCATCGAAATCTGTTGGCCAAGGTATATGTAGTGGTCTACCATGTCTAGTTCTTCTCCAGATTAAAAAAAAATGCTTTTTTTGGCAAATTTATTCAACATAACCTGGTTCTTTTTCAGGTTTATTTTTACGCCAAATGGTTACCCTGCTTTGTGCAGCTCTTGTATGTGTCTTTGTAACTCTTCAGGATCTTGAACAACATCATCTGCAAATCTTAAGTGATTTAAATAGGCGCCATTGATTTTTATTCCATCTTTTGCCCAGTCTAGTTTGCAAAATACCTCTTAATTTGTTGATTTCCGCTTTAAGATCATTAAGGTAAATTGTCAGTATTGTTTTTTTCATATGTTGATTATAGTAAGTTTATGTAAGCAGTGTCTGCGCCTTGACTGAGCATTGCATTGATTATTGCTTGCTGGAATACTGAGTTAAATGTCTCAGATGTCAATGAAAGCCATGCACCAAGGCATGGTATAATCATTGTGGGTGTTACTTCTGAGTGATCTAGATCTTTGTATAGCTCTGAGTAGAATTTTCCAATTATTTTTAACATTTCCTGTCTTGTTCTACTTGAAGAGCCATCTTGTTTTAATGCAAAAATCTTCTTTCTTGTATTTATAAGTTTGCATTTTGCTCTATTAATCATTTTGTTTTCTTCAATTGCCTTTTTCACAAGCTTCATGTTATAATTATGTGTTTTTTCTTGGATACTTTTTCTTTTGGTTGAACTTCTTGCAAAGTTCAACAAACTCCAGTTTATTAGTGACACATGCAATATTCTTTATTGTCCATTGTTTTTTTCATTAAATTAATAGCTTCATCAGATATTTTTGACTCAACCAAGTGTTTTTCTGGTGGTGCAATAGATATAGCAGATTTGGGCATTTTTGACCATTTGTTCATTTTGGTCCGTAATGTTCATTTCTTTCAAATCTTGCAATAGAGAAGCGATTTGATAAATTAATCTCAAAATCGCTGTTCTTCTATAACAGCTTTTCACTCTTTAGTTTCATTTTTTTGATGTCTTTATCTCCTCCATGTCCATTTTCTGCTAGCCTTTTTCTTGTAAAATGACTTCATGTTATAAAATTCCTGTCCTTCAGCAAAATCTACTAATCTATTGCTTCTATTGTCTCATTCACCATTTCCATACTGGCCAATCACTTTTTCTCCAGTTATTGTTCCTCCTATTCTTGCATTAAAGTCACCCATTAGTATTTTGTATCAGCATTTATCCTTGTCTTGATGCCAGGCCACACCATTGTAAAACTCTTCAACCTCATCATCATCACTATAGCTTATTGTTGGGGCATAACTTGGATGATATGAAGATTGTATTGTTTGTTCAATTGAATTATACATTGGGCTACTCTGTCCAATATACTTTCAAATTTACTACAGAGACTTTCAGCTTTTGCTGGTAAGAAAACAAATTCTGCCACATGGTCCATCCTCAGTACCCCTAGATGCCCAATCCTATCAAGTCCAACTAAATCTTCACCTTTTCATCATGTTGCACATAATCCAACAATATCCCAAATGCACATTGTTGAGTTCAGTAAACAGTTCTTCTATTAAGCATCAATTTTCATTGTTCCAATATTGAGCATTCCTGTGTCCAAAATGGAAAGGCAGCTTGATTTATCCTGGTGATTCTTAGCAACCTCTTCCTTCGGGAAGGTCTTCCCACTGCCATGGGTCCTATGGCCTCTGGAGAATGAGGGCCATTTTTGAAGTTGTATTGAGATGTTGAAGGAATAGACTATAATCTGCCACACGAGTCCAATGTGCTTTGGCAGATGGGATCGGTGTTAGTCTTGGGTATTCATCATGGTCTGTTCACCTTGAGTGTCTCTTCTGGACACTCAATGACATAGCTCACAATTTCATTTACACACATAATCCCCTTTGCCTCATCAAGGCCCTGATCATAGAAGGAGTATAAATACTAAATAAATACAGCCACTGAGTAAACTTATACTTGAAAGGAAACTTTTATGGTCCACTTCTCCCACTTAAAAATGGAAATTTGGAAAAGGTAAAGTTTTCCTAAGCCTTGTAATATTTCTCTCATGTATAAGTATGATTTTGGCTACATAGTTAATTATTTTTGGTGAATACCTTTGTAGTGATGGAAGTAGGACTGGGAATCAAATTGAGAAACAAAGAGTAAGAACGCAGGGGTATTTTGCATATCCAGGAGAAAAAGTCAGCTAATAAACATATCTGCTCTCCAGGTCATTAAAATTCATTCTAGATCAAGGTTTCTCAATTTCTTGTGCTCATAACTCCCTTCTAAGCCTCATTTACTTCTGTTATGCCCCTCATAGTTGCTGTTAGCTGCAAAAAAGGTAGTTAACCATCTGCAAAGTTTACCAAGCTAAACCTTCTGTTCCCATAGAAATACGGCATGGTTTCCTGAAGCCAAAGGGCCCACGTTGAGAATTACTGCTCTAGATGTCACTTTAAACTATTAAATGTTGCAGATATCAATGTCAGGAACTTAGTCCTTAGCATAAATCTAATGTGAATTTTGGGGAAGAGGATGAATGCCACATTGGAATTTTCTGCCAATACATTTCTGTTAAGGAACAAACAATAACTTCAGCTGATACAGTGATAATGATGTTTTCACAAATATCCTGTAGGCAGTCCTTTACTTACAACAGTTCATTTAGTGACTGTTCAGAGTTACGTCACTGAAAAAGTGACTTATGACCATTTTTCACAGCTGTTGCAGCATCCGCATGATCACATGATCAAAATTTAGATAGTTGGTAATTGACTCTTATTTATGATGGTTACTAGTGTCCTGGAATCATGTGATCTCCTTTTGCATCCTCCTGACAAGCAAAGTGAATGGGAAGCCGATTCGTTTAACAACCTTATGTTAGTAACAACTGCAAAAGTAACAACTGCAATTATTCTTTGTGGCAAGAAAAGTTGTAAAATGGGGTAAGGCTCACTTAACAAATGTCTCACTTAGCAACATACATTTTGGGCTCAATTGTGGTTGTAAGTCAAGGACTACCTGTACTGAAAGAAAGTGGTTGGGTCTGTGCCAAGGTCATGGATTTTATTTTAGGAAATGTAGATGACTCACCACACAACCAAGAGCACATAGACAGAAAAGAGGAAAATGCTAGAATGTACTTGTAAAGTGGCACATACGAGTCTTAGATATAGACTATTTCAACACATGTAGAAAATGGGTATATCCTATGTTACATCACTATAGGCTGCTATCATAATTTTCCTCCTTGCATAGACACTGCTGATAAGAACAAAGTGACAACTAATGAATTAAAAGTCGGTTCAGGCAAGATGAAAATAGCACCGTCTTTAAAATAACAACATTGTAGCATCTTGAAATTAGTATTTGAGACACACCTGGATGCCAAAAATATTTGTGTGGCATGCAGTGTTCCAGTAGTGAAGGGTGCTGTACTGTGTTCTTTCTTTTCTAGGCAATTAACCCTTGCTATCATATATTAAATGCCTTATCTTAATATACAGTATCTTAATATATTGTTTTTTGGCCTTCTCTAAAAACCTAATTCAGAATTAAGTTGCTAGACTGTTAATATATATAATTGTTGGACATGTATCTCACTGGTTTTCATACAACTAGATTAGTGCCCCTAAAGTTGCCAAATTCTTTGTGTTTTGAAGGTTTACATAGCTTGAAAACCGAGCCTTAGTTTCTCTTCTAGCCTAATATTATCCTGGAATTGACTTACGGATGACTCTTCTAAAATGTATAGCGTAGTAATCTGGGACTTTCTTTTAATCAGCCAGTTAAATTTGCATTTGTTTACTTAATTGAACAGAAGAAAATAATAGAAGAAAATAGCAACAAAAATTGTATATATAAGGACTTTTTATATATGTATATGTATAAAACTTCCTAAAATTTTACACAATTTATTTTCATTCAGGAATGAAAGCCAGTTGGGTGACTTTGGGCCAATCAGTTTCTCAGCCCCAACATTGCTTTAATGTTTGTGTGAAAGACAACCAGAGGGCATTATGGAATGAAGTGGCCTCATACAAAATATTTTACCAGATTATAAAAATAACAATCTCGGACGAAAGTTAATTCCTTTATCAGGCATTAAAGTCAATTTTCCCATATTTTTCTGCCTATTATCAAAAGAGGATAAAATATGTGTCATAAAAAATAAAATGCTAAGACTGTGAATGCATAGGATAGGCTGGCAAAAGACTAGTAGATCATATCCACAAGCACCAAGTAGCAGTCAAAATATACAGTGCTATATCTATACACACAGACAGACAAGTATATAAAGTCAACTGTAGAAATTTTAGAGCAAGCCAGATAAAAAAATGTAAGAGTTGTTAGAAATATGTAACTTAAACCAAGATAATCTCAATATACACTATAAGCTTATGGACCAATCAAAATACAGTGTATAACCAAATACTTCATTCACATGCAAATTAACTGTCACTTATAGTAGTCACTTACCCCCCCTCCTCAGTATGAAAAAAAGAAAGAAAGATCTGTGAAAGAAAGAAATAACCCTTGTCAACAAATATATTTTACTACCCCTCATCACATGTACTGATGATGTTACCTGGTATGGTAATAAAATGCTTGCAGTTGCAGTCCATGCTAGAACTCTACCAACATGACACAGCACCTTTGAACCATACATATTATCTATTGTCATAAAAGTTAGGTTTAAATATATGTTACTGACATCAAAGTGACTTGATTATGTGAAAAAATCCTAATCTTTGGTATGAAAATAAGAAGCCCATCATATCTGTCTGAGATTTGTAATATGAAATGAAATTATTTACCACCACGAGTCTGTAAAATATAATGATATAAGATACAGTAAATAAATACATAAATAATATATTCTAATTCATAATCATGAAAAATTATTATTGCCATAAATAAAACAAGAAATGCTTCCTGTGATAGCACTGATACTTATTTCATCATAGCAAGTGCTGGTGGCCTTTTAATGATTGATTCTCCAGTTCTTCATTCTACATTAGTTGTATGTTTGCCTTCTGGATGTGTCAACACAACTCGAATATAAAGATATTCATAATGAGCAGAATAAAAGTTGATTCCAAAAAGGTTGGTATATTTACATAATCTTTAAAAAAACAGTGCCATAGTGGTTAGAGTACAGTACTGCAGGCTACTTCTGCTGACTGCTGGCTGACTGCAATGTGACTGATAAAATCTCACCAGACTCAAGGTTGACTCAGTCTTCCATCCTTCTGAGGTGGGTAAAATGAGGACCCAGATTGTTGGGGGCAATATGCTGATTCTGTAAACCACTTAGAGAGGGCTGTAAAACATTGTAAAGTGGTACATAAGTCTAAGTGCTATTGCTATATTGTTACTTATATTAAAGGGTACAGGAAAAAAATGCTATGGTATATAAAAATTCAAATAACCTTTAAATATATCTGAGGAATGGTAATGAACCGGCTAATAGCTATTTCTGTAGCTAAATCTGCTATAATGCTGCTGTATTTTGTGTTTGCCTATTGAGTCACACAAAACAATATTGTTGTATAGTACTATTAAATTTAACTATAATAGCATTCCTTTGTATTTTATAATGGAAAGTGTTCGTTGTTAAATACAGAACCATTTCTTTTATATAATCACATCTATGAGGACTTAACAATTTATACATAACAGTTACTTATCTATAAATATACTGATCAATTAACTTCCCAGTTAGCACAATAGCTGATCTTCAAACTGCCTTTACAGATTTGTGTTGTAATTTTAAGTGACAAACAGAATCTGAGGGACAACATTGCAAGGTATGCTTTATTACTTATGCCAAATCCCCTTGCCTCCACACTGCTCCCCCTGAGAGATGCCGTGCCTTTAGTTCTTGATAAGACAATTGCTGGGTTCCACTATGGGGGTCATGATTTTTTGCTTTTGTAACAGTCGTGCTGGTAGCAATATGATTAAATTCTCTTGGTGCCATTCTGAATTAATTTGACAACATATTTTATAGTGCTGTGATTGTGTTTCATATATTGATTTACAATTTGAAGAATGTATTTTCTTTTCCCTTTCATACTGATAATAAAGCATTATTATCAAAAGTAAATTGGTAAAAGAAGTACAGGAATATAGTTAAAGTTTGGATATTTTTGTGCCTGGGTATGCAACAGTTAGCAATGGAATCGTAGTTGCAGAAATACTGTTGTTGTTTTGTTGTTTTTTACATAAGGTCAGTTGCTTTTCTTATGTATTTGTATGTGCAGAATTCCTACTCTCTTAGTTATACTGGCCAGAAATCCTGAAAGCTACAATATCAAATGTTGTTTGAATACTACAAAGAGTGCTAGGTTACAGAATGCTGATCTAAATTAAACTCCATATATTATGTGGAAACAAAGGAAGTAAAAGTAGTGCTTACTTACTTACTTATCCAGCCCTCACCTTTTTTATTTCACAAATAACTCAAGGTGGCAAACATATCCAACACCCCTTCCTTCTCCTATTTTCCCCATAATCACAATTAGCATTGGAAGTTGCTAAGTCATTAAGTGAGTCATCACATGACTGGACCTAATTTTCTGACAATTTTTTATTAGAATCATTAAATGGATCAGTCATTAAGTGAATCCAGCTTCCCTATTGACTTTGCTTATTGTAAACCAGCTAGAAGGTCATAAATTGTGATCATGTGACCACAGGACTGCAATCCTGTTTCTTTTTACTGAAATATGATGTGATTGTGTCATGCAATAAATAAATCAATACTGCAGCCATCGTAAATGGGAACCAGTGCCAAGCATCCAAATTACAATCATGTGATTGTATCTATGGTACAATGATCATAACTTTGAGGCAGGGGTGGGCTGCTTTGGGTTCGCCCCAGTTCGGGCGAACCATAGCTAATTTTATAGCTGGTTCAGTGAACCGGTAAATCCCACCTTGGCTGGCTCTGCCCACCCCGCCCCACCCAGGAGTCCCCATGCAGCCTGTTTTGGATCCCAGATAAGTACAGGGACCACATGGAGGCTCGGGGAGAGTGAAAAATGGGCCTCCAGAGGGTCTCCGGAGCACGGGGCGGCTGTTTCCACCCTCCCAGGGGCTCAAGGAAGGCCTCTGGAGCCCGGGGAGGGCGAAAACGGCTCTCCCCACCATGGTTCAGGAGGCTGACTAGGCCACGCCCACCATGGTCACACCCACCCAGCAACCAGGCAGAGAACTGGTTGCTAAAATTTTTGAAGGCCACCCCTGCTTTGAGGATGGTCATGTCACTTTATTCAGTGCTGTTGTAACTTCAACCATCATTAAACAAATGATCATAAGTTGAGGACTACCTGTATGTTAAAATTAAAGTTACAATTAAACTTGTTCTGAATTTGTAAAAATATGAAAGGCAATTCTCAGAGTGCAAGACAGAGAAACACTACCTGTAATGTCAATAATCTTCACTACTTAATCTCCAAAGTATATCAATCCTGAAAGAGAATAATGTGAAGATTCTAAAGTAATTCCTTTAGAGTATGTTGCCAACATACTATGTTGGGCTTATTTTACAGACAATACCTAGTTCAAGGGATCCTTTTTTCCCCTAATTTTCTCTAAGCAAATTTTTCAAACTTTGTGGCATCATGGATAACTAAAGTAATAAATTAATTGTGTAACATCCCCACATGAAATAATACTCATAATAATGATGATGGCAATATAATAGTTACATGGATATTAGTACTGATAGAATAATGAAACTTTCTATACTTGTCTGAGACTCTTCACACAAAATTCAGGACTGTGAAGATAAATCTAGAATACTGTCAAAACTTGTTCCACGCTTTGTTTCTTTCCTACTTGCTTCTTTTGTACTGAGTGTGTCAGATTTGGAAGCCATATTTACCAGGAAGTTTCCAAACTGCCACATTTCAGTGCCTGGGAAATTGGAAGGGGGGATTTCATAGTAGAGTAGATTAGTAGACATAACAACATTCTTTCTTACCGAGTCAAGGACACATTACACTGCACCTGGATGGGGATGTCTCCAAATGGGGCAAATAATTGATTGGACAATGTGATGGACTGATGGGGTGCAGGGGATGGTCTTTGAATTCTTTTTTTCGATGGGAAAACCCGGAACTCTCAGATTTGGGTTTTCCCAGATGCACCAATATGACTTCTTCAATAAAGTTTCTTATTTGGATGGACTTTGTTTCTGATTATTGAATGGAGATTAGGAAGTTGGAATGTTGACATTAGTATCTACTAGCAGGGTATCTACTAGCAGAGATCCACACATCCTTAGCCTTGTGGGCTCCAAACTGTAGAATATAATCTACACTGTATATCCATTACTCAGCTTCTTTTCATCTCTGCTACTGCTGCTGCCCTCCAAGAACCCTTCCTCAATTTGCAATCTTCTCAGGTTTGTTTGTAACCCCCTCCTATTGACCCAAAGCTTGAGAATCCCTGCTATGTAATGTCTTAGAAGTATAACTTCATAATATACATCAAATCAAATCAAATCAAATCAATATACATGAAGAAGAACAAAATAATAATTCGTGAATTATGCTTAATTATACACATTTTTCTGTTTGATAAGGTGCATAGGGTAGAAAAAAATATAAAAGAATATAAAAAGTTATAAAGCTTTTCTATATTAAGAGAAAATGCAGTTCAGTAAAATTCATTCCAGCAATGGGGAAAAATCCACCCCAGTCCAGCCATAGAACAAGATTCATGGTTACGAATAATGTCAAAACAGATGCACAATCTGCGCTGTACATACAATGTAATTGTTGGTAGAGTGAATACCCAAATTTTATATGCACCAAATGCAAACTAATCAAGTTACTAGAAGAAAAAGTAAAGGGTCTAGAGGAAGCTCTAACCACCCTGAAACTCAACCCACAAAATGAAAAACCCCAAACCTTGCAAAAAGAATATGCCCAAATTGAACAT
>JANHFL010003561.1:410073-424173 GCA_032468155.1 Oxyrhabdium leporinum | reverse complement strand
AGTTGGTTTCTGGAGGCAATTCAGATGCTGGTTATCATTTACAAAGCCCTAGAATCTGCCTACTCGAAGGACCATCTGTCTCTGTATGTTTCTGCCCATCCAGTGAGGTCAGTTAGAGTGACCATATGCCAGGTCCCTGTAGCCTTTCAATACCAACTGTATTAACATCTATAATAACTAACTGTAATTTGTTGCCTAATAAAAAAAAAAGTGATGTCATATCAGTAGTTAGTTAAGAACATTGCAACAATATTTTGTAATAAAGGGATGAATGGAAAAGTTTTCTAAACATTATAACTGTCACAAATTACACTGGGAATATTCTCTATAAACTTGGTAGAATAAGAAAACATCTGTCTTGTTTTGCATTTAAAGTGGTAGCATTTGTTATGACTAATTTTCTAGCTTCTACATGAAAGCATACTATTTTAATCAGCCACATACTGTTTGTTTTTGTATTGCCTATTTTACCTTCATTTCAGGCAAGTGTAATTTATCATGTATGTGGTCATATTATGGAAACACTGGCTTTGAAAGATAATAATTAGGAACAGCTGTTAACATTTTTCAGATTATATGGTTTATATACAGTCCCCCATGTAATTTCAAAATCCCCAAAGAATTAAACATTACATCTATTACATTTGGTATATGCATATATGTGTTTGTCCGTATGTGTGTGTCCTTGTGTATGTCCCCATGTCAGTGTGTGTGTGTGTGTATGTGTATGTATATGTGTATATGTATTTGATTTTTGAACAAAATTGTTACATTATTAACCCATTTACAATTATGAATTAGATATAGACTTGGAATACATATAAATCAGCAGTCATAGCACTGCATTCACATATAAGAGATATTCAGTAGCCTACTATTTCTTGTGGAACAATTGTACTTTTTTTCCTAAATAGTCTGCACATCAGAGAATGCACTAATAATATAAATTGGGAGGACAGAATTCTGCTTGGCTTTTATGACAAATTGTTTTGTAAACTGAACTGGTTATGAAATCAATTTTTAACCCAGTTTGTATTATGTCTTCCAGCATGTTTACAGGGAGATGAGAAAAACCATTATACATTATCATGACAAAACTAATAAATTATAAAAATGACAATTTTAATATATTGATCATATGGGTATATCATATTTGATATATAGCAAAAATTGATACAATTTTTGTAACATTTGAATATAATTACGTGAGAATTTTGGAAGTTGTAGACCAAAAGTATTTTAAGTTGAGTAAAGTTGTTGTAAGATATAGTATTCGGCACATTATGAGAAAAATCCAGTAACGTAGTGGATAAGGTGTTGGACAAGGAGCTGAGAACCAAATACTCATTTGACCAAAGTATCCACTAGATTACATGAAAGAAAAAGCTCCTGCTGTAGATAGAAAAATTAGTAGATATTTCAAAGGACCATTTGAAAATCAAAGACAATATTTACCCTCAGTGAAAAGATGGGCAGAGATTGTATCAAGCAGAATGTGCAAGCCAGTATTGCACTGCCTTGATTTTTTTTTTTTTTTAAAGGCTAATTCATACTCATCTGCTTTACCTCTGAATCTTATATCTTCAGATGTTAATCTGGGAATAGAAGGATTCAAATGTGGAATGAGATAATACATTTTTCACAGTTTCGACCTTAAGCAAATGCCAAGGCTGAGACTACCCATTGCATACTCAAAAACTTCAGGCAGGAATTTAAGTTAAATAAACTTTTTCTTTTAAATTCATTTTTTCTTTTAAAATGCAATTGTTTGAGTTCATCATTCATCACATATGCATACATATACACACACCTTTGTACACTAACTTCTATTAATAAATTGGTTTTAATCCAAATGGTCAAATCTAATGTAATATTATTAATCCAATGAATAGTGATCACTATAGTGTGATGTAATTAATATAATGTAATATAAACTGCAACAGTTAATTGAAGCTATGAAGTTGCTTCAAGCTATTACGTTAACTAATCAGGCCTTCATGGCTGTTCTACCAAGTACTAGAATGGGAAAAATGTTACCAGGCATATTATGTGAATGGACAAACATCAGATTCTTTTTTTCTCTGTCCATATCTAGAGCATAAGAGTCTACAGTGAACAGTCTCCTCTGGTTAGCATGGCAGCTGAACAGGACTAGAAGTCTGCAGTATATTTATCTGGAAATAAAAACTACTGCAGGATAAGCATACATTCATTTTCTTGTGATTGCATCTTAGCATAAAAATTTCTATTAAGTAGAGGGGAAAAATAGTCCAATATCCTCAGTTAATGGACCAGAATGGTAAAAATATACATCCATAATAAAGCAGTAGTCCCTGTGTACTTAGGAAGGAGCCTTCCACTCAACATTATCAACAAGCTGTCATCCGGTATGGAGTTAAATAAAAAGGAGTTGAGAATGACCCTGTCTTGCTCCTGAGTTATCAGTTAACAACTGGAAATATTTGAATGCCAGCATTATTAAGGAGAATTCACATGATTAACCAGATTAACATGACCAGACCAAAAAAAAGAGACAGTTCTTCTGTCATTGAAATTACAATTCTATACTTATTTGATACTGCCTTCCTTTTGAATAAATATATTTAGGAATTGTTATAATTCTTAGTCATTTATTCATTAAAAAAAATGAGGTGTCCATCATTATGCTCCATTTTACATAGTGCTGGATTTATAGTAGATGAATCATTTATAGTAGATCAATTCTCTCACACACATTCACAGTCCTAGTCAACAAATGAGAAGTAATTAGGGATGCGCTCAATTCACTTTCAACCAAACACTGAAGCACAATAGGTTCTTTGCAATATATGGAGACCTATGAATTTAAAGAAAAGGCAAAACTTCACTGGTTACAATCTACACTTACTCTTTCTCACATGCACATATACACCCTTTCACACTTACCAATATCCTTGTTAATTAGGCTGCCAGGCATTAGCTACAGGGATAGAAGTTGCCAAGTCTGGATCCAAAACAACTCAAAAAGTGGGCAAGCTTCAGGATCCCTTTATGCTTGTTTTGTCAATTCACAAGACTGGCCCTAGTCTTGTTGATTTTCAGGTCAGGTAGCTGTTGCTGGGATTTATAGAGGAGGGCAGGTTCCATGCACTCAGGCCCAATTTCTTTTGTCTGGTTCAGGTGACATTCTTTCCATGGTTTCCTTAAGGATTTGGCTTCTTCTTAACTAGCTCCCTTAAGGGGTCTTGTAGACATGATTTCACCCTGCTTATATGCCTGCTTCATCTGTTTCAGTCTAGTCTCATATTATCTTCCCTATTGGGAAAATGTATAATTCAACTCAGTATGATTTACCTCCTGAGTTCAAAGATACTGGATTATTTTCTGAGACTAGGGAGAGTTCAAATCAAGAGGTTCACTAGATGAACCTGAATCAAATTAGCCTAACTATTTTATAAGAAATTTACAAGGTTAAAGTGGGAATCCAGACCATAAACTATGGCTTACTTCTGTTTAGTTGATATGTGAGTTTCAATAAATAATGGGTATTCTGCTCTCAGTTGTTAAATATGTTTAAAACTTGTGTAACACAAATCTTCATGCTACAAATAATTGATATATTGTACCTTATTTAATGAATTACTATTGTGTCTCTCTGCCAAAGGCATTAAAAATCACTACCCCGCTTTACTAATCACTACACATTCTTTACTAATGAATAGATATTAATGATGTTGTCCTGTAGGGGCAACATTGTTACATGCCTATCAAAGGAAAGAGATCTTTTAATATCTTTCAATATTATTGGCAGTTTCTTCATTTAAATTATTTCTAAGTTTGAATTTGAAGCCTTGGTTTCTTAAGATAATAGTAGCTGCAATAAGGGATCTAATCAATTAATGATTATCTAGTCTTTCATTTCTGTCTGTTCCTATGAATGGAAATTATTTTTCTGTGTTATTATGGTCAGTTTGTCTTCAAATGTCAAAATGAAGTTGTTCTGCCTTTAGCTGCTATGTCAGCTAGTTTCCTTTTTATTTGTAATGACTACTTTCTTGACATAAGAATCTATTACTTTCTGCTTATACTCACCAAATACATTTTCAGTAATATATTTATATATATCAAAAAGAAATACAGGCTTTAAAATAACAGCTTTTATTGTGTAGTGGCAGATAATTTACAATATGCAAAGTTTTTCAAAGTTAGTCATGCATTCATTCTGATGCAAATAAACCAAGTCAATAGTTTGTGCAGAATTTATGAAGGTTACAATAAGGCAGAGCTTATACAGATGAGAATGTGTACATTCTTTATTTTCCTACTTGGTTTATATAATGGCATGTGTCAAAAAAAAACTCTTCCTCTACTAGCTCTAATTCTGTAGTCCAGCATTAGAGCTCTGTTTTCAGTTGTTGAGTGGGAAAGTTTTTTTTTTAAAAAAACAACAACAAAAAAACAAAATAAAACAAAACTTCTGGACCAGACTTCTCTAAAGGGGAAATCTGATATAACTGAAGGAGAGTGCAATATAGCTAGGGCATGCTTCTCTAAATATATATTTTCTTTTGCAACAGCAACAGCATTTGGTTTAACCAAATTACTAATATTGTACTATAATTTCTTATCTAGTATTATGCTTTTATACCTGTGGGTTTTAGTAATTTAGTTTTTTTAAGTCAGTTATTACAAGTCAATAAAAATACTTTCCAGTTTTATTACTACTAAAACCAAGCTTTAATTAAGACATCACTAGCAAAGAGTGCATTTATTCCTAACTTCCACATCAGAAAATTGCAGAAAACGCCAGGGGGCATATTGTCCTTTTGATGATGCGCTTAATAGAAACTGTTCATGAGCACTGAAAGTAAAATATAACTGCTGTAGCTCTGAACAGTAATGACATTTACTTCCCATGAAAGATAGCTTTTCTTCTAAAGTATTGGGCATATTTTTGTGAAGTTGTTTCTTCTTTTAGTTATGAAAAATCTAAAAACCAAAACCAAAATACTGCAGCAACATTAGTACAGCTGTTGCTAGTGTATTATTTCAATCCAGAGATGTTTCACTGAAGCTTATACAATATTAGGCGAAGAAGCCTTTGGGAAGAAAAATGGTATGCATTTTGAAATACATATTATCTTTTTATTTAGAACAATCTAACTAACTAACTAAATATAAGATTATATTAAACTTGATTCTGGAAGTTCAATACATAACCAAGACTTAACTTCAGTTTTTCTTCTTCTCTCCACCAGGATTACACATTAACAATGTATTTTCAACAATACTGGCGAGATAAAAGACTAGCCTATGCTGGGATTCCTCTCAACCTTACACTCGATAACAGAGTAGCAGATCAACTATGGGTGCCTGATACTTACTTTCTGAATGACAAGAAATCATTTGTGCATGGTGTTACTGTTAAGAATCGAATGATTCGCCTTCATCCAGATGGCACAGTATTATATGGCCTCAGGTTTGTAGCTATGTAATCAACAATTATTCACTCTTGTATGTTATATTGATCATAATTTGGGGGGAGGGTGTTGGTACAAGGTTGTTACATTAAATAGTAGATTAGATCATAATATGCACAACATATTATGCATTCCATTGCTTTTAAAAAAGATGTCTCTAGAAACCAAGTAGCATTGTCAATGTTTTATTTTTCAGTTGCCAATGAATTTATTGTTCAGAATAAAAGTTATGCAGGAACTGAAAATTTGATTAGACATAGACAACTACGCAAAAAAAAATGTCACTTTCTTTTTCTAAGCATAGTAGAAAAACTGTGCCCCTATATGGTTCTATGTGCATGCGTGAAAAAGAGACTTGGTATTTGTGAGAAGCAGCAGGCAATCTTGTCTATTTTTAACTCTGATCCTGTTTGTTGGTAATACAGATCCTGGAAAATGGCCTGAGTATTGACAGAAAAAAAGAGTTTTCTCTCCTGGTTTACATAGCAAGGCCTGCATTAATTAGAGCTTCCATATCTATGCTGCAAATGTGGACAACTAAATAGATGGCTGCTAGGAGATAGTATTTTATGTAACTATAGTAATTGTCTGGATGTTTCAAGTCTAAAATATTGTGACTCTTCTCAGTAAAGATTTTTATTTTATTATTATTTATTAAATATACAGTATATGTTAGTTATCTCACTCTGCAAAGCAACTCTGGTTGGCTTACAATTAAAACCATCATTAATACGGTTTAATATTTAATATAAAATATTAAAACATTGTGTACAGAGATCAACAAAAAACAAGATTGGTACAGTGGTGGCATCTTCTTTTCTGTTAGTCCATCAACCACCTCCAACATAGAATCCCCCCTCAGGCTGCAAAGCTAACCCACAGAATCAGGTTTTAAGGTTTTTCCAGAAGGCCAGCTCCTTTTGATATAAATTTCATTCTTTCTTTCTTTAATAAAAGCCTCGTTGTGCTTGGAATTGCCCATTGTTAATATGAAGGATCAGTATAAAAACAACTTCACCTTTAGCTTAATGGTAGCTTCCCTCATAAACATTGATAATTTTGGAATAAAGTAGTAGCACATTTCAGAGAATTAGCCTCAATTTATTGCAAGAAATTTGGAGATTAGTTCTTCAAGTGACTAAGTTTAAATTTTAAATTCTTCAAGAATGAAGTTTAACTAGGAAAATTTTGTTTTAATATTTTCATTTTCAAAACCTTTCTCTACTTATACATTCAACGAGGGCTACATTTGTTCTTGGAAAAGTAGGCTGCATGTGGAACTCATATGAACAAACCTAGAGTATTTAAACATTTAAGGGGGGAGCAAAGGAGTGGCAAGGTCTTCGCCTTTACAACAAAATTTCATGGAAAATGCATTGGGAAGGCAGGAACATAACTATGCTACCCTACTTAATAGGAGCAATATGAACAAGCAATATGATTCCTATGTGCCTTTCTTCCTATAGTCATCACATTATTCCAATCCATTTTACATCAGCATTGTGACTTGATAATAATGTAAATGTAGGAGTATCATTTTGTTCTATGGGAATCATGTAATTTCTATCTGCTGGGATTTGTCACCTCAGCAGGAGAACTTTTGAGTATTAGACTTATATTGGTTACTACTAGAACATTACTAATTTGCTATACATTGTAAGGTAGCTTAACTCATCAAAAGGGTTCCAGACTTTCCCTTTACTCTGTACTGACAATGGGGGAAGCTGGCTTTAAGAATGAGGAAGTCTCTTATTTATCTGTAGTTCATGAAACCCATTGTCCTTGCTCTTGCAACCTTCGGCAAATATTTTGCCATCTTTGCAACATTTCACTGAGACAAACTTTATATACTTTCTAATGTTGAATCAAGTAATTTAGTTTAATATTTTATACACTGTTTTACCTCTGCAGAATTTCAGGCAGCATATTTTCCAAATCTCTGCTGCCATAGTTTTATGTGGGAGTTTTTACCTTGAAAATATGTACCATATTATTAGTTTTCCATTTTGGTTTTTTTTCTGATTTTTCCCACTTACTGCATTTGTTTTCATGAGTTATACGTGTCCATTTCCAGTTCTGGTTAAGACAGTGATGAAAATTGTATCATGATGCCACAGTTCTGGTTCCAGTCTTTACTTGCATTGCAATGTTGCATGTAAGTACATCAGGTTCCTATCATGACGTTGTGTGGTGCATTTCATCATTTGGCAACCGTCCATCTTTCCCTGAAAATAATGATGGACTTAAGTGGTGCTCATCTTGAAAAACATTGTACAACCAATGTAGAATAAATGTTAACATTGATTTATGATGGTATTATATGGATACAAAAACATGTTAACTAGGAAGTCCTGACTCTTTCTAGAATTTAGGCATAGGGTCAGGATATTATGTTAGCCCGCTATTGAATTAGAGTTGTTATCTGATAGGAAAATGACCTGATAGGATCATTTTTGTTCTTGTATTAATTCCATTATATAATTTTTAAGCCAACAAATTATGCAGAGTGATGTATGAATTGGACCTGTAGAAATCATCAAGCATATCATCTTCCTATCTATCTTGGACAATACTTTTATTAATTGACTTAAATTCACGAAGTAGTTTAGGATTTTCACAAAGGTTGCATAAATATTTATGGGCAAAACATTCAGTTTGGCTGAAAATCATAGGCCATTCTAAACAAGTGATTTGGAGATACAATTTCAAATTTAAGTAGGATTTTTAAATATATGGAGTGATATATTTTTTCAAACCATACCATACTAACACCCTATTTTCCATTAGCCCTGTGTACCATATGAAATTAGCTAAATTTATTATAAAACTTAGAAATTGTGACTAATGGTTTTCCCACTTTATTTGAGAATTCTATTCATATATCTGTATTATTGGAAGTTGGACATACTATACAAAAAAATAATCCAGAATTGTTTTGTTTTATTTTATTTACCAAGAATTCATTCTATACACATAAATACAGGAATGCATTTATAGAAGAGTGTATTGTAGGTGTTGTAACAATCACATGATTAGAGTTAATAAGTTAAAGTTATTTAACTATAATTAACTTGGGGATAATTGTTTCAAATTTGTAAGCACTGCTGTATGTAATATAAAATTAGAAAGATATCTTTATCACTCAGCACTCAGCAAGGGAAGAATTCTATTCTGTTTAAAATATGTTTCCCAATATATTCTTGTTTTCTTTTTATCCAAACCATTTTTAACACAATGGAACTCTCTGGCATACAGTATGTCACAGAAGTGAGTACACACCCTCACATTTTGTAAATATTTAAGTATATCTTTTCATGTGACAACACTGAAGAAATGACACTTGGCTACAATGTAAAGTAGTGAGTATACAGCTTGTATAACAGTGTAAATGTGCTGTCCCCTCAAAATAAAGCAACACACAGCCATTAATGTCTGTGTAGACCAGTCATCTTGGCCACTTTAAGGATACCCAAGACACTTTTTGATTTGATGGAGTCCATGACTAAACTCAGTCTGCAACATTTCTTTATTAAAACTTTTGAAAGTTCACACCTCTGCGATTCCAGGACTAAAGTATTGGAATATCTGATAATGTCACATCAAGAGTTGCAAGTTCTTCAAAAATCTTAAACTGGTCTCTATAGATTTGAGATTACAATTGATTAAGTTTTTCAAGTTTATAGAAGTCCACAAAATATAATTTCCTTTGTTGGAGATGTAAAAATATTATGGATACATTGATTCATACGATATGGTTTTGTGAATCACTTGCATTTTTTGGAATATTATTCTCTCTCACACACACACACACACGTGTGTGTGTGTATGTTGTATATTATATTCCATATAAAATTTATATGGAAATCCCACAGTAATAAAGTTATTATTTATTTATTTATTTTATTTATTTATATTTCATGTTTCTAGACCGCCTCTTTCCCTCAAGAAGGGTCTGGGCGATGAGTTCATATTTTATTGAATTGTATTTTAAAATCTGAAACCTGACTATCTTTGAAGAATCATTGTTATAACAAAGGGTTATACCAAATTATTTGGAGAAATTGAAAAACTGACATTATTCCAGGTACTAAAGATTGGATTATGGAAATAAGATTTTTTTCTATTTTTGAGAAGAATGTTTTCTCAAGTAATTAGAAATAAAACATTATGTTTATCTTTGGCATGGATTTAATGATATCTTAAAACAATTGAGTATTATGTTGTTTTTTCTTGTTTAATAATAAGAGATTATTATAAGGTATTTTTTATAAACTAGAATGATGCATTTTTAAAATTAATTTGCCCATTGATTTAATGTGCTGTGATTTGGGGCATGGTAATTATTTGATTATTTAATGTCTCTTCTAAGTTACAGTTGTTGCTGTAATACTGAAAACATGCATTTTCCTTATGCTAAATATGCCTGAGCACCTTGCCTAGAGAATTATTCATGCATTGACAGATGTTTACAAAAAAAATATCCTGAAGCCTAGACCAACTGTGAAGCTATTCCAGTTTTTACAAATTTATCCATTCATCCATATTCTGTAATGTAAATTCTTCAGAAATATTTTAACACTTCCTTGTGTCAATCCAATTCATCTTCCATTTAGCTTATGCTTTGTTGATATTCATCAGTCTCTATATACACATTCAATAAAACTGTTTACCCTGAAATTAGTTATTAAAATTGTAAATAAAATCTATGGGAAAGTTATGATCCACCTGCAGATTAACAAATTTCTCATCCTATACACACAATTGGTAGATAAGTAATTATGTAGTTTTAAAGCAGCCAATCTCAACTTTTTCAGCCTAGACCTCTAGGTCTCATGAATGGTCATTAGGGATTCAGCAAGATGTAGTAATTTTTTAAAAAAATCAGCTGGCACACAATACTATTAAATTTTTACATGCTATGACTCAGTTAATTGATCACACTAAAGTACCATAAATTGTAGATATAATTTTTATGCAGAAGTTACCTAAAATCTTCAAAATTATTTCAAGGATTCCTCCAGAGGCAAAAAAGAAATAGTTGAAAAAGATTGACTTATTTGAAGGCCCAAATATACTTTAGGTTTATTTTTATGCATGTGCAGGTTTAGGAACATTTATTATAATTTAAATGTCATAGAAATCAAGATACACTTATCCACATTATTCTAAAATTGGAGTAAATGAATTTATAATCTACCCAGAGTTGCTTGACAGTGAGATGGATGACATATAAATTTAATAAATAAAATAAATAAATAAATATAAATTACTACTAAATCAACCAGAATCAATTTGCCTTCAATTTATCTCCAGTTAATAGAGGGGAAAGTACCTTACCTGAATAAAGTTATCTTACCTGAAGGACTATAAATATGTTGTTAAACACATGATTTTCAATTCAAAAGTTAAGTCTTTGGTATTTTCAATTAAAAGAGAGAAAGAGCTGAGCTGAGCTGAGCTGCTGCTCTATAAATAGCTTTGATTAACAGATGAACTAGTAAATGAGGCATATTGCTATTTTAATTATCAATATTTGCTCTTTGCCACTTTCTATAACTGAGTAATTGTATTTTCCAAATATTTCCTAAAAGTTTCATCTTGTTAAAACTGCCTGCTTAAAATTTAAGATATAGCGTCAAAATCACAGCTTATTAAAGGAAACTTCCAAACAGCACATTGATGCTGGTGCTCAATCCTCTGGGCATGACACTGTCAGAACTTGTGCAGAGACTTAGAATAAATCAACAATTCCAGGCCAAAATGTTGTAGTCCAGGGGTAAGTAGTACTAATGTAATGGTCATAGCTTTTAAATGCCTCTATTGTGTGTAACACCAGCACAATAAAGTACTCCTATAGCCTCCTTGCACTAGCAACCCTAAGTAAAATTAGCACTGTTTCATATATTCTTTTCACCATAAGGAATAATAAATGCAAAGTTCTTTTATAGTATTTCTGGCATTAATATCTTGCTCTTTGATGCATAGAGAACTTACAAGTGCTTCTTCAATGTTGTTTACAGTTGATAATTCAATAAAGGTGTTGTAGCACTTCAGTTCTCCAAAGACTCCTTCGAAGTAGGCAGGAGTACAAACATTGCACCTCTCTGCAACACTTGCAAAAAGATGTACCCAGTTTGAAATCTTTCATTTCTATGCTCTCCAAGGACTTTTCAGAGACTGATCCACTGCACAGGTCTAAAATCTGCTGATAATCATGCTAAAGTTAATTTTATATATCCCTAATAGCACTAATGCACATTTTTTTTATATATAAGTTTTATTTTATTTTTATACAGAATCTTCCATTACACGGTGTGTTCGTCTGGGCATAAAAGCCCACAAAAACAATTAGAGATACAAATCTATTCACATAACAATATTTTATAACCACCCCTTTCCGTTGGCCCAGGATCACCTGGCGCCTCCTTTTCAGAACGGGTGTTCTACAAGTGTTGCCCCTCCCCCCACTAATTCTCTTAGGAGCCACAACCTTGGAGGTGGAGGGGTTCTAAGCCGGCCCCCTTTCAATCCGCTCCGGCTTGTCCTCTAGCAAGGAGGTGTTTATGTGTGGAAGGACAGTTCAAGCCACCAGCTTCCTTGGCCGGCCTCCCCTGGTCCCGACGGGACCCGCTGAACTGAACAAGTCAGAGAAGCACGTCCGGTCTGCGGCTCACGTTTCGCGGCCTGGGGATCACCAGCGTTTGGATTTGCCATCGCTGGACTCCTGCTCCCCCGGCGGGACCTTGCTGTGGGCGCCGGCCTTGATCCCGCAGCTCAGCAACCTCGGAGGCGGTTGGGCTCCAAGGAAGGAGGCGAGTCAGGGCAAAGCCTCCTGCGCGTTGCACTGCAGTCCTTCGGCTCCTCCCAATGCCCTCGGCCAGCGCCCTCCTCTCGGTCCCCGAAGGCAGCAGGCTCGTTTGGAGGAGGCGCTCGGGATTGTTCCCGAGGGGCGCTTCGGCACGAAGGAAGGGAGCTGAAGGAGCGCGCGGGCCCCCAGAGTCGCTTCCGTGGCCTCAGCAGGGATGCGGGCGGCGGCGAGCCGGAGGGGGCGCCTGGCTCCCCGAAGGACGGAGAGGACATCCCAATCGTTGCCCTTCCCATGCCCGGCAAGACACCATGAAAGGCGGCCAGAGCAGCAGACCTCCTGCTCCCTGGCCAGCAGCCTTTGCCTGCCCCCCTCCCCCACTACTGGAGCGTTTAGGAGACTGTGTTAGATTACGAATTGGCCTTTGGGAGTGGGGAGTAGGAAAGGGTCTTTCCGAAAGCCTTGTGGGGCTGATGCCAGCGGGGAGAAAGCCTTAAGCCTGGTTGGATCCAAGAAGTGGAAATCAAACCCGGATTCAAACACAGCAAGCAGCAACCCCACCCCCGAAATATGTGACAAGATCATTAACAAAGGATGCCTCGATGACCCAACCTGAGCCTTCGCTCTCTGACACCTCACTGAAGAGCAAACCTTTTCTTCTGGCTGCCTCTTCTGGATTTTGCCATTGGGACAACATCAACACCCCCCCTCCCCTTAAAGCAGTACCTCCCCCCCCCCAGCCTTCTGGTGACCAACTGGGGCACGCATTGCCCAGTCAGCAGGCACAAGGGCCCAGTTCTCTGGAGGGCAGCATCGGCACAGACCCTCCGCTCTGGTGTCCCGAACAGGAAATCCAGTTCTCTCTCTGAGATGATTCCCAGATGAGCAAACGGTACCAACCTTGCCCCAACAGAGCCAGGGAGCCAATATCAGGCTCCAGTGAAAAGCCCAGGCTAAACCCACTCTGCGCCCCTTGAAGAAGTTTCTGCAGGCTGGTGGCATTTGAAGGGAGGGGTGTCCTGCAGTGTCCTAGATGCTGCTGGTGGCTTGCAGGACACTGATGGTGTTACCTAGTCTGGTAACAAAATGCCTTGAAGTTCAGAGAGCACCCAGGACTCCACAGGTCAACCTGGGCTAGAGAGACTTGCTCGTGGGAAGAAGACCATCAAGCTGGTCCTACACTGCGGTCCTAGACTGCGTTGGCTGGGGAGGGGCGGGATTGGCTATTGGAGCAATGCTGGTCCCAGTTTGCATTGATTGGCTCAAGAACCGAGGAAGAGCCTTTGAGCTCAGCACGTTTCTACGCAGGAGAAGTCTCTTTAACTAAAGGGTTCGTTTATTCGTTAAATGTATTCGTGTCTCTCGCGGCGGGGCTACTCTATGGCTTACAACAATAGAAAGGAAGAAATTAAAAGACAAAAGCATAAGTAAAACAGTAGAATAGAATAAACGAAAAGGAAAACAAGAATATATCAACGCCAGGGCAGAAAGACGCGGGTGGAGCGGAGGGAGGGAGGGGGGAGCCTCCCGTCCATTCAGCAGCCGCCTCTAGGGTGGGGCCCCCCGTCCGGCCCCCGGGCAGAGCAAGGGGGGGGGGGCGGGATGTCTCCAAGGGAGGCTCCTCTTCCGGATCCCCATAGTCGGGACTCCTTGGACCGACGGGACCGGCCCAGTAGGGCGCCCCCGTCCCGGCGGGGCCAGGCGGTTCATCGGGTCGTCCGGCGCTGAGCCGTTCGGGGCTTTCGAGGCCCGAGGCTGCAGCTCGAGCTGCCCTTGGAGGCAGGCGGCGAGGTTCGCGGAGTCGAGGCCCCCCGGGACCCTCCTTGCCGCTCCCCC
>JANHFL010003561.1:371205-396180 GCA_032468155.1 Oxyrhabdium leporinum | reverse complement strand
TTTTATGTTGCTAAATTTCATACCTTGATGGGGTAGGGGTTGTGTATTTTTGTGAGTTGTGTAATTTTGTGAGTTTGCTTGTGTAATTTTTGAGCCATGCCCACCCAGTCATATGATCACCAAGCCATGCCCACCAAGCCACACCCACAGAACTGGTAGTGAAAATTTTTACATTTCACCACTGATTATACGGGATCCTACGTATTCAGGCTTTGTGTTTTTTGGGAGACGTGCTAGATCTGTGTTCAGAAAACAGTCTTTGTTAGAAAGAACTAATCTTATATTGTACAAAAGATCTAGGAAAATAGTTTTCTTGCTAGTTGTTCTCAAAATGTGTGAGTCATGGGCTTTCCCCTGCTTTTAGTGTGAAAGAGTTTCGCAAAGCTATACATTTTTCTTTTTATTTCTTGTGTGATATCATTTTGCCTATTCATAACCATCTTGGTGTACTTTAGTCAATATCTCTGGATTCTGCTAATCAACCATTGCAATACTTACTGATTTGAGATAAATCCGATGCTAAATTTATTATCTTCATATTTCTGGAATCTTAATTAATTCCATATTACTCCTACATCTGTCTCCCCATTCTATTTTCCCCCCACAGTATGTAGGAGCACAAATTAAAGGAACTTGAGTGGAAAATTAACAAGGAATTTGCTTTTCCATTGAGAGGGCTTGCCTAGAAAACCTCCAAGGCCTCCTTCCAATTCTATGATTCTATGATTAGTCCAAATGTGAGGTTGGGAGAATGGAGATTCTCTGCTCCTGTGATCTGCCAGTTAAACTAGTGTATTTTTGGATATGGATCAGGTACTTTCTTGAAGGAAAACCAACATCTAGGGCCTCAGCTACATCCAAGCCTACATCACTTGGGTAAAAAGAGAGAGAGGCTGGTAGTTGTTTTTTCTCAAAATTATGAGCTGTTTAATGAGAAGGTGAAATGAATTTTAAGTATAACCAGTTGCTTTCCTAATTGGTCCTGTGTTAAAAGCACTGAAACTCTGAAAAAGTTTATGTGTTCATTAACCAGCACCAAGGAAATCAATCTGCATTAGAGCCATAAAGACAGTACAATTTGGATTTCTTAATGAGGTTGAATAAGGTTTGCCCATTAGTGAAAGTACAATTCACACTTGCATGTTTTTCTCCTGAAAAGAACTGGAGGAACACATTTAATCTAATTACAGGAATGAGGTCAGTCTTACTGTAGATATTGGTGATGAGGTGAGAGAGGGACATTTAAGTGTCTTGATAACTAAAAGTGAAAAAGAAACTCTATATTTCATTTATAAACTAGAAAAATACAAATAGAAAATACAATTCAATCTCAGTCTTCATAACCACATCATTTCACAAAAATGTTGTTAACATAAGAAACAACCCCATCTTCCAGATTTCATTCTCTGTTTTGTCTATTTTCAGACTAATATAGCTGCACAAGTAATAATTTCTGTGAAATATGTTAGTGAAAGCCATCGTCCTTTCGTGAACTTAAGTAAACTCAAGTAATTCAGTTTAAAGCAAACTGAATTACTACTGAGCAATAAAAGGCATGAATTCATATCCTTCCCCTAGTATACAAATGTAAAATTAAAGCAACAAAGATAATAATGTAACAATGAGTGAGATCTTTGGTAATCAGGTACCATAGCAAGTTTAGTGTCATGAAAGAAAGCAAAAAAGGAAAAAGAATGTTTTCTGATATAAGATGGAAAAATACTGCATTTGCTTCAATTTGTTTTATTTTTATGCTCTTTTAAAATAGTCCACTTAATTTTTGTTTGTATTTATATGAATGTAAATAATTTATGATTATGATATGTTACTTTTGATTTATTAAATTAATTAATTATTAATTATCAATTTGCTTCTAACTAGGTGGACATGCATGGAAACATATTGTTAACATCCCTTGAAATTCATAATGAAGTTGCAAGCAATGAAGTCACAACAAGCGTTACTGATCCACAGAATTCAGCAGTATCCTTTGATAACTCAGGAATCCAGTACAGAAAGCAGAGTTCCCACCGAGAAACTCTTGGGAGACGTACATTAGACAGAACTGGCACTCACACTAAGAAGGGTCATTTGCGGAGAAGATCTTCTCAGCTAAAAATAAAAATTCCTGATCTAACAGATGTGAATGCAATTGACAGATGGTCAAGGATGGTGTTTCCTTTCACATTTTCTCTTTTCAACTTAATCTACTGGCTATACTATGTCAACTAAATTGACTTTTACTTCATTTTTTTAAACAAAAAGACTGTAACAAGCAAATACTATTTTGCCTGTTATTTTGTATATGTACAGAAGACTTTTTACACTATATAAAATATATACATACTTACATATACATATATATATATAAATCCTATGTGTACATATATTGTGAAAGAATATGTATTATACTCATTGTGCATAAACATGTATACATACACTATGTAATGGTGTACACAAAATGCCTTTTAAAATAAACTTTTCAAATGAGAGAGGCAGCTTTTTGAAGCAGTATACTTTGAGAAATATAGTTCTGTAATACTAAATCTTTATTTAAATCATCAAAATTCTGTCCTATTGTTTGCAAAACCAGTTATATATCTTATTTTAATTACTGTCATTTACACTGTCCATTATGTAAGACAAGTTTTAATTTCATTTGTTTAATACTGACCAATTGAATTGTTTCATATCAACTTGAAAGGCTCTGAGATTCTGTGTTAATATATTTTGTTCACAATGGAATATTTTGATTTTGCATTTTCTTGATCACTTTTACTTCTCCTCCGTCTTCATTATTGCTATATATGTTATTTGAAACTGAACAACTGCTTACATTTTCAGGATTTTTTAAAATGTGGGATTATTAAATCATCTATTCAAAATTAGAAGATACTATCTATGGAGATTCTTTTTGATTAAACTGCAGTAAATCCTTTATTGGGCAGACTTCAGCCAGTGAAGTCTCAATCAATTCTATTCAATCTCCATTTATGAAATTAAAATTGATGGAATCAAGGATTTAGCCAGTAGAGGGTTTGTTCATTACCTCTAGATATTATACAATATATGTACCTCAGTAATGAAAATTGATCCAAAGTATGAATATTCAGATTTAATGAGAATACCTTCCTTCTGCATGATCTATCATCAAAGTTTTATTGTATGGCCAGTTTAACTTTCATGTGCTTTGTGTACTTGTTCACCATTTCAAATTTCCAGGAGATAGCTAGAGTACAGGAGATTTTGAAAGGCAGCAGGTCTATGGATTAGAAAAATCCTATGAGAATGGATGAAATTAGTTCTTTCTAAGCTTCTTGCTACTATGCAGCTTTAAAAAAAAAATCCATGATGCCAACCAAGAGATGATCTGGTAATTCTAGCTCAAAGTTTTATAAAAAAACAACAACCCAGTATTCCAAAGATAATTTAGAAAATAATTTTTGTTTTTAACAGACCGGAAAATGCATTCATATTATCAAAATTATTTAAACAAGATTAATGTAAAATATATTTGTACAATATGCACAAACACACAGACACATATATATATATGTATGCTGTTTAATTTTTTAGTGCTTCCTATTGTGATGGCATGCTATATCATTTTGTTTCTGTGAAGTTACAAGATTTTTTTCTTTAGAATTAAATCAATAGAACATTTCTAATGTACAGATTCAATAACAGAACATTTTCAGATCTATTTTGTATATACACTGGAACTGATAATATAGCTGATGTGCTACATTCACAAAACAATAAGACACAAATGTATTTTTTTAAGTTTGATGCTTTATTATTTTACTTTGGCAAAATGTTGCCATTTTTTTTTGTTATTCATATTTTCATCAGTTCCAAACTTTTTCCTACTAACAGATTCTGGAATTAGAGTACAAATGTTTCAGTGCTGTAAAATCAGCATACAGCTTAGCAGTTCAGGTTTATAGAAAACTGCAGAGAAATGTGAAGTTTTCAGTTACAGTCCATCAAATCTGTATCCTGTGAATTTTACAATAGCAATTTGGACTGTGAAAATGGTGTGTAAGTTCATCTGGAACTTTAATAGATTTATATGTATGGATAAGAAGAACGAATTTTATACTGCCTACTTTACCATTGGAATAGCATGTACCACGTTACGTAAATGTTTCTGCATGTCACTATCTCATAATATCTTTTAAGAAAGGGAGAAAATCCAACATCTAGTGAAGGTTGTGTATAGGATACACCATTTCCCTCTTCTCAATACTTTAGAGATTTTGAAAATAGAGCTGCACTGGGCATTGTCTTGCCATTCCAGTAGTGGGAAACTTAATTGGATATCACCCAAAGGTTATGTTGTGGCTGACGAAGTTATCCACTTTTGGTTTTCATTTTAAATCTTTTTGGTAAACAGTCATCTTTTTAGTAAAAAGTAACACTGAAGAAATAAATATTTTAAGAACTTGTCCAGTGATGTACTAGATTTTTTTTTACTGCGTCAAAAAGAATAAATTTGGGTGTAATTCAAAATCACACAATTTTATTGTTTTCAGATTATATACTTTTGATTTTGACAGTAAGATATGAGATGAGCTAGTATCTAGACTGGGAGGAAGATGGCTTTCTTGGATGAATACGTATAAATTAAAACTGTTCCAGTAATATTGTTAATGTTCTTATTCATTTTGCTATTATGCCAATACTGGTATTAAAACATCTTTCAAAAATCTATTAGATGTTCTCAAACTAAAATATTCAGTGAAGTGCTAATATTTTAATTTAACAAGCAAATACTTGTACATTAAATACATAGATGATATAGAACTTTGATCATTCAAACTGCAATCCAAATCAGCCTGCTGAAGAAACAGAACTGCAACCTTTAGCACGTATATTGCTCTAATGTTTAAAATGTAAAGTATAATATGTAAACTTTAAAATGTAATAAAATATTTGAGGATTCTAGAAAAGGCTCACACCCCCACCTTTAACCCCCCCCTCGAAAACTGGAATGACAGGCTGAAACATGATCTTTCTCATTGCCAGAACTGGATATTTCCTATGGAAATATTGGAAGACAGATTCAGTTGGGGAGCTTGAGCATAAAGCTCTCCCCTTCTGTCTTTCCAAGATGGTTTTTCACCACCTTGTTCATCAGTCTCAACTGGGAAATTTATGTGAGTTTATATATGAACTTAGCAGCTGTGTTGATGCTCAATAAAAGACCCTAACAAAGATAAGAAGCATGCATCAACATCAGAAAAATATTTTCGAACAAAAGCTTCACTCTTCCATCAAAAATAACATTCATAAATATTAGCAAAAAGTACTTGGAACAACTCAAGGACTTCATTGTGATTGCCTTCATTTTAGATCTATCCTTCCATTGTTCTAATAAATTCACTCAAATTTTAAAGTCTATTCCATTCTTAAATCAGTCATATAATATTTTTGCATAGAAAGAGCATACAAAGTTATGGATCTTATGACATATATTTATTTTATATTATATCATTGGATATAACATGGAACATAGTGAAGACAATCATCAAGAAGTGGAGAAAATATGACACAACAGTGACATTAACGAGAACTGGATGTCCCTCCAAAATTGATGAAAAAACAACAAGAAAACTGGTCCAAAAGGCCTACAGCAACATTAAAGGAGCTGCAGGAATTTCTGGCAAGTACTTTTTGTGTACTACATGTGACAACAATCTCCTATATTCTTCATATATCTGGGGTCTCGCAAAGTGGCAAGTTGGAAGCCTTTTCTTTCAAAGAAAAAATGCAGCATTTTTCAAAAACTTATATGAAGTCTGACAAAAGCATGTGGAAAATGTGTTAATGCATCAAACCAAAAGTATGTTTGGTGCTAAAACAAAATTGCACATCATCAAAATTACACCATATCACACTGAAGCATGGTGGCAGTATTATGTTTTGAGGCTAAATGATCCATTTTTTTGTCTCAAAATTATTATTGCTGGAATGGCTAATTAATTAAGCTTGCTCATTTGTGTTTTCAGATAGGAAATAAAATATTACTTCATATTTATATATCACTTGAATGATGAAAGTGATGAAAATAATTTCAAAATTTTGCTCAGGATTACTTCTAGTATCTTCTAAAAAGGACAGTATTATGGATTGCATATAACAGCTGTTGTGGGTATTGATCAGGTGTACTTCCTGTGTGAAAAATATGACATTTCAAAAAGTGCAAATAATATTTCTAAAATCCCTATATTATACATGGAGGGTTTTTTGGGAGGATATCTTTTACTTTTTATTTAGACAAGCAGAGATTACATACAACATTTATGCTACCCAATTATGGTCACAAAATATTGCTATATATTACTATATACTATAGTATACTATACATTAGTATATTACTATATACTATATATTACTATATATATTACATATACTGTATGTTTAAGAATTTCTCCTTCATTATGAATAAAATGATTTAGCAGTGACACACCTAGCATGATAATATCATGAACCTGCAAGGCCAGTTAGATTTAATTACAGCTAGTCCTTATTTAGTGACTGTCTCATTTAGTGACCATTTGTTACCATTCACAGTTATAACAGCAATGAAAAAGTAATTTTGCAATCAATCCTCATATTTATTGTCTTTGGAAATCTATAAAGCATTGTGGTCACTAACTGAAGACCCTTTGTAGTGCCACTCTATGTAAATAGTGTTCCACTGCCTAGGATAGTAAAGAGGAGAATGCAATTTTGTTGTTCTTGACAACTCTTTCTTCTCTACCCAGGCACTGCACTTCTCAGGATAACACTTCAGTACTAAGTGATGTCTATGTGTACTTGTACGTAGGATATAAGGATATTGTACATAGGATATAAGGGGAATATTTATCAGCGATGCTCGTCCATTGTTTTCAACCAGTTGTGGGCTGTGCACGGTGTGCCCGCAGGTGGCTGGTAAGCCCTATACGGGCACGGAATGTAGTGCCACAAATTGGGCAGACATATGGGCACCATTGTTGCAGCATTTGCAGCTCTAGCTTGGCAGAGTGCTTGCTTCTCTTGTGCTCTTGTGCTATGGTTATCCTTCTGTCTTCAAATGTCTGGCAGCTTGGTGAATCAACGTGCGCCATGTCGATCGATCTTTTGCCAGGGTTTCCCAGAAGGTGGTGTCAATATTCAGGGACTTGAGAAAGGCTTTCAGCATGTCTTTGTATCGCTTCCTTTGTCCCCCTTGCGATCGCTTTCCTTGAGACAGCTCACCATAGAGGAGCTGTTTTGGGGATGCGGTGGTCTGGCATCCTTGCAACGTGGCCTACCGAGCGTGTCTGGGCTTTGATCAGCAGGGTGTGAACTGATGACAGGTCTGCTCTGGAGAGGACTTCTCCATCTGGCACCTTGTCCATATTATTTATCAGTAATATACGGTGGTTCAGTAAAGTTCTCACTGAGAGGGCAGGTGGAAAGAACTGTAGTATCTACATTGCATATCCAAGTCAAGATATTCCTACTGCCTCATGACTTTACAAACCATGACAAATGTCAGGCCTTTCTCCTCCAAACCACCCCGTCCCCAAAAGAAACCACCCTGTATCAGAATCAGTAATCTTTTGATCTGAATCTGTGCTTTGGAGGGTAGGAAAAAGAAGGAGAAGAATGTTCCTGAATTTTAATCTAAGATTTGGAAATATTCTACTTATTGAAAATCATTTAAAAATAAATAATTTGATTAAGCAGTGGAACAATGGTAATGTATGCTAAAACATTTGCATGTCAATTTTCCATGGCCATTACATTAGGAAATAAAAAAAAACACAAATCTCCTATATATGCTTTAGAATGAATGGGTTTTCTAATTAATTCAAAACTCTTTTTATGTATGGTGTTTCTTCCTACCTGGCACCAAATATCTTTCCAGGTAACAGAAAGCACTATAACTCAAATTCAAGAATGTTCAGTAGGATATTATTAAATAGTAAGTCATTTCAATATTATGCAACTAAGGCAAAAAGTCCATCCTACGTGTAGATATGTAGCATTATTATATGCTAAAACACATTTAAACCAAGGAAAATCTGTACTCTTGTCATTCCAGTGGAATGCAAACAGCATTTTCAACTTATGTTTACCCTGGTGTGGAAGGCTGATGCTCCTTATGCTAGATTTTGTTAGGCCCTGTAATCTCTTCTACAGTTTCTCTTGAATAACATGTCCAATAGTAGAAACAATTGTGGCTGGAGGTGAGTTGTTCAAGTGAGTCTGATGCATTGATGTTTCTTCTGTAGGGTCTCTTTCTAAAATATAAAAATCAATTATCATCAGTCAGCACAGGGGAGACTGCTACTTCTGTTTTTAAAGCTGAAAATTATTTTTAAAATAATGATATGATGTGATATGATGTCACAAGTGGTGGTTCCTGATGAAAAGTACCAATAGTACATCCAATGGTCTGTCACTGAAACTGATAAAAATGGATGAATTCTGAGTGCAGTCAAATTTTAGGTTATTAGTTTTGTTTTATGTACAGAATGCCTCATAAGGATGATGGTTGGTGGTAATCATGACTGCTTCAAGCACATTTTTTTTAACCAGCTCAGCTAAACTGATGAAATTTGCTCATAAAAAATTAAGTTTATTGTTACCAGAGGGATCTGAAGAGAGAATGGGAATAATGTACTTCATTCTGCTTCTGACAAAATTTGTTGTACTTACATAGCCCTTAGGGTAAAATTGGCAAAAACAAACATCTTAACGGCATTGATACAAGAGCACACCACTCTTATAATCAGAGAGTGGATGGGAACAAATTGCCCTTAGTTTGTTCTTAGGTTTACTGATCCATGTTTTGAAACAGAGCATGATTTTCTTCCCCGCAGCATAAGAACACATTTTTATTACTCATATATACCAAAGCCAAGACTGGCCACAGCCAAGAAGAAGATGAAAAAGAAATGGTGACTCCTCCAAACAAAAGCAAGTATGAGTTGTACAAGCTATCTTTGCAAAAGGAGATCTTGCCTGGTCTTCTTTCCTTGTGCTGATAAGCTAGATTTGAACATGTTCCCATGATGTTCCAGACAGCTCTGATTTTGGCTAGCTCTAATTGTAATTTGAAGTCCTTCTGTTTTCTCCTTTGGCTCAGTGGTGATTAGACCTGTCATATAAACATTAGATGCTCATTTATATTAGATGAAGTGTCTGGGCCATTTAACTCAGTATTTTTTATACTGACTGACAGCAACTCTCCAGGTTTCAGGTTTTTCAGCCTGATTAGTTATGCAGGAATTGAACGCAATATCTTGTACCACTGAGACGTTTAGCCACAGATTGTTTTTTTCCCCACAGAGAAGCCATGCCAAGATGTTTGTTTCCCCATTTCATCACACTGGGAGATCATGCCAACTATTTACAAGATGGAAAAGAGCAGATGTGAGCAGGGGGGTGGGAGAGAGCTGCAGCCAAGCTGGTGTGAAAGCCCAATTCTGTTTCCACTCAACCAAGAAGTGTGCTCAATATAATGATGCATGTACAAGCCAGTTCCTGGTTTCTATCCTCATGCAGCAGTATAACCACATCCCATGGGTAAGCCTCTTCTTTGAGATGGAACATTTTAATGTGATTTTTTTCCACATCCAGGAGCTTCCCTGAAGTATATTTTATAGTCCAGTTCATATCGAATGCCTGAACTTGGTAATAAATAAGCCCAAGCAATAATAAACAGCTTGTAAGCTGGCTCATTGATGCAGTGTTCTCTGTTTGCCACTTTCTATTCCAGTTCAGGTATAACACATCCACTGCTTTATTTTTTTCAAATGTTCAGAAAAATCTAAGAAAAATTCTAATTGTACTATTGGTCTTTCTGATGATAACTTATTGAATAGCAGTAGCACTTGGCACTTAGGCTTACAGCCCTCTCTAAGCAGTTTACAGTGTCAGCCTATTGCCCCCAATAATCTGGGTCCTCATTTTACAGACCTCGGAAGGATGGAAGGCTGAATCAACCCTGAGCCGGTCAGGATCGAACCCCTGGCAGTCAGCAAAATTAGCCTGCAATGCTGCATTCTAACCACCGCGCCACCACAGTTCCTAATGAAAGAATGATTCTTTCCTAAGCCAGAAGTTTAAAAAACTCTTATAAGAAAAACATATCTTAGAATGCTGGAACAACCAATGATACTAAGATTGTTGGCCATGCAGGTACAAAGATAATCAGGGAAATGATTGAAGCCTGGGAAATCGGCACCTTGTCAGTTAACAGGAGTGTTGATTTACCATCAGCTTATCAAGTACTTAGGACCTATGAGCTTGGCATCACAAGGAAACAACAGCCAGCCATCAACACACCAATCAACCAATAGGAAGGCATCACATAAATACAACTCGCAGAATAGCCCAAATAACATATTCCAGTAGAGGGAAGTTGCCCCAGAGTTGGCCTCCAGCATGAGTCCGAAAGCTCAGAAGAGTGAATCCCGGTGACCGACCCAGATTCAATCTTGCAACCAATGATGTTTTTAATAAATGACTTGCAATGTCTGCATGTGCCTGTTTGCTGAACTCATTTATGAAAAAAAACCCTTAAAATACATATATGATAATGTTAAGGAAGTATTCAACTATACTAAGTTTCCTGGGAAACACAAGTTTAAAAAAATATGATTGAGGCCCACTGACCTTAAAGAGGTCTTCTGAAAGATGTATGGTCAGACAAACAGGATCTTGAATTTATTTCTTGGGCAATCTTAGTATACAATGAGTAAGCTAAAGTTGGGCAAAAGAAGTAATTTTCCTCATCTCTTTGAGTTTGATGTCATAGTGTTGACTGAAAATCTGAGTCATTTACGATAAATGTGAGACTGTATGATATAAGAAGGGGAAATCACTGGATGACCTATGAAAGAGAAAGTTGGGAATATCAGAAGAAAAATAAAAGTAAGCTGAATGCAGTGAGAACAGAAAACTTGAGTATATATGGCAAAACTAGAAAATAGAAGGTCAACAGTGAATGGGTGCTGTATGAATGTAGGACTTCTACTGGATTTTGAAAATAAAAAGGAAATGGTGACTACAAAAGAAATACATTGAATTGGTTTGGCTATAACTGAGAATCGACGAGAATTGAATCAAGGAGATAAATGGATTGAGAGAAAAGGAAAAGATCAAGAAAGACTTTCCTAGATGGAATTGATAAGATTAAAAAAGAATGGTGTGGAGAGTTATAGTTGGCGTAAGTTAGATTTGTGTGTGTCATTCCACATCACATTCCAGTTCCTCTAAACACATCCCTAGAACCTCATCTCTCTCTCTATTAAACAGCAAAAGTCCAGTATGGGTTATCAGAAATAACAATGTAAATATTACAAATTATATGCATATATCTACTATATGCAATCTGAATCTTTCCTTTCTTTTTAAACAAATCTTTCCACTCAAATTCAAAAAATAATTAAACATTACCAGAAATAACTGTACTTATTCATACTTATCCATCAAGAAGGCTATAGCATCCCCCAAAATTGATTGAATAAACCAATTTTGTATTCTTTCTTCTCTCTGTAAACAATCTTTAAAATCTTCAAAGTTCTGGCATCTGTCTTCTCATGCTCCATTTTTCTCATCTCTAAAATTCTTGTCATCATCTGTATCAAGCCCCTTTTGTACTTCTAACATAGCAACTCCAACAAATCCCTCTTGTAAATTCAGTATAAGGAAATAATCCAGACGGTTCATCTAATTTATTTGTATTTCTTTATCAATTTTTAAGTCACCATTTTTATTTGTAAATCCATTATTTTCAGCTCCCTCTAAGCTGTAGTTTTTAATTTCATCTGTAAATCAATTTCAGGGTTATTTATCGGGGCTTGCTCCTCTGCAATAACACCAATAGATACTATGAAAGAGTTAAATAGTTCAAAAATTTCCTGTCATCATGAATCAAATGTTTCTTTTAAGTAGCCATCTGGTGCTCTGAAGTCTCTAATCTTCAAAGTCTTATTATGTAAACAAAGGATTTTCTCATGGAGAGGATATTTTCAATCCAGCTGAAAGACTTAAATCAAGTCCATTTGAATTCTTCATTCATGTAAAGTGTTCCAAACCCAATAAAATAATCGATCTTTTGCTCAATATTAAAAAAAAAGTACAAATCTTTAAACTTATAGTTAAACTGGTTGTTTTAAAAGATTCAGGGAAAGTTATTCAGTGATTTCAGTAAAACTTGCTAGTCTGGATGTTCTGTGTCTCCCCGATCTTAATCAAATGCCTGAACCCGCTAGACTACAGCAATTCTATGAGCACTACACTGTAAATTTTTGGTAGGAAGTCAATAAGGGACAATATATTCATATTAATATATTATAGATATATAATAGGGACCATTTATTTATAAAGAAAATAGTCCTAAAGAATGAATGGATCAAAAAGAAGATAAGATGGAAAACACTTGGCTATGTGGAAAAAAAGATTAAAGCTCTGTTGGCCAGACTCAGCAAAGAATCTAGTTCTACAAGGTCCAGCATTCATAACTGAATCTAATTGTAAAAGCCAGAGTGCCTGCTGTTCCAGTGTCTTTACTGAAAAAACTACATAGAATTGTCAAAAGAGGGCCAAGCTGAGTTTAAAAGGAGATTTCAGTCAAAGAAAAGGGACAAAACGACTTATAGGAACCCATTATGAGCTACACTATAGAAAATTGCACACTCTTTGGTTTAATCTCTATGCCCCAAACCAAAGATGTCTCCCTTAATAAAGTTGAAGAACAGAAGCAGAATTGGTTTCATCCAATGAAATGCCCCAGCCTGCTTTCACAAAACTGGCAGCTAGTTTCCTAGACTAGGAATATGCATTCCTTAACCTTAATAGAAATCAACATTAAGGGAGACAAGGTTTTTGTCTTATCATCTATTGATAGGAAAATGTTTTGTTCTTTTAAAATGAAAGACAGAAAAAGAAGTTGCTGTGCCTCGTTGGAAGATATCATCTTCCTAATAGTTTAGATAAAATTCTGAAATTTCTTCAAGAGCTCAATGAGGTTCAGGGGGGAAAAAGCAAAGGATTTTATTTCAGGATGTGATATATTTTTTATATTTATAAAAAATAATTATAATCTTTATAATTCTGTACAAACTCAGTGATTGCAAACACTTCAGTTTTTATGTATATTTCAAGTTTTTGTGAAGATAATTGTTTCCTTTCAAATCAATTCAACTCTTTTTTTATGAAAAATGTTGGTGAGTTCTGGAGACAGGAGGCAAATGAAATAGATTAGTGCCATATCATTATCTTTGGATTTCTTTTTACCATTTAACAAATTTGTAAATTGAGCAGATCTTTGTTTTATTTCCTACATATTTAGAATTTTAAGATTTTAAATGTAAAAATAAATGACTGTTATATATTTCTTCTTTTTTTCTTTTGTAAAGTTTGATATGTATATTTTTACATTTCTTTGAGATTGTTCTATATTCCATGGAGAAAAGAAGGGCTAAAACCTCTAGTTACTTTCCTCCTTAGATTGATTAAAGTTCTTGCTCTGTTGTGTAAATCCTAAGCATTACACAATTATAATTTCCATATTTACAATGGTCTTAATCCATAATAAAGCTACAATTTAGAAATTATTCATTGTAATCATACATTTAATTACGTTTATGTAGAAAAACTTTTCTTATCTATTCTCTTCTAGGTGATGACTTTCAAAGGGATATTGTTAAACATTGAACGGAAACTTTTTGTTATGATAATAATATAAAGAAAATTGGTGGTGGTGGCACCATTGTTGCTACTGAAAGTGAATAAAATTCAAAGCATTGCAGGATTGATTAGTAAGCCTGGGTGTTTCACCACCCAGATAATCTGCTCAGAAATTAAGTGGTCTAGAAAACTACTAGTTCCCCATTCTACATGAAAGTATTTTCATTCGATTATAAATAAATAGCATTATCTAGGGATATAACCAATGGTAAAAAACCAATATAATTTGAACTTGGTGACCTCCATCTGAGACCTTTTTTCATATGCCCACAAGTTTCTTTCCAGGTTTCAAGGCTTTAGGTTAGTCAAAAAATTCCATCTTGACAAGAAAATTGATTTCTCCACATATAGTCTTCAACACCTAGTAGGCATGCAAGCTAAGGCTCTTCAGAATGCGTATGTATCGATTCCATCATTCACAGTCAAGAAGTAATTGCTCCCTATGAGCATGTTTATAGATCCATACAAGGTCTGGGTTCCTTGTGAGATGTCACAGCAATTCAACATCAACAGCAGAGGACAGCATTGTTAGAATGTTGAGGCCAGGACAGACGAAACTCTTTTTGAATAAACTGAGTCATATTCCAAAATAAGATAAACCAGACACTTATCTGAAAAGCAGTTAGTTTAATAAAGGCTTGCTGGTGAGAAAATCATTTACTGTTTCAGATAGACTATAATTATGGCCCTTCAGCCAGACATTTTTGCAGAAATGTGTTCATATTTTGTATATAAGATTCTTTTCACTGAATAAATGTCTTCTTATTCCTTGCTGATTCAAAGAGAAGGAGCTCCTCCCTCTCTACTTCTTCCAATCTTGCCCATGGAACATAGTTCAAGTTACTCTCTCTTAACCCTAATAAGGCAGCAAGGGGAAACCACTTCTAAAAAATGTTACCAGGAAAACAAGTTCATATACTTGTTAGGCATCAAGACTGACTCAAAAGCACACATGCACACAAAACTGCATAATGCTACCAAAAATAGCAACCTTTTTAAATACGACACCCAGGCTGATTTTATGCAGACTGTCATCACTAAACTCTCCACAACAAGCTCAAACATACATTAATGTGGTATTTATCTCATTTATAATCTTGTTTAGAACCCAAATAAGTTCCTGGTTTGTTGGGCATTAGCACAGTGGCTTACCTCCAGATATTCATAGAAATCTGTAGCTCACTGAAAGATCATTGCATCATCCAGCATGCAGGACTTTGTTTCTAGGAATTTTCTAAGGATCTTCTAGATATGCAGATTCTAAGAGTTAGGACAGGTTCAGGGCTGTATGTGGCTCTGAATCACAATCATAGTCATAATTGAAACGTGCATGCCACAGATTCAACACAACTCTGAGTTATGTCTGGAAGATGCAATATAGTACCCTTCCAAGGATTTTTAAGGTACTAATATGCACAAATTCTGTCTTTCTCTAGCCATGCTTCAGGCATCTCTTTTGGTACTTCAGCTTCTGCATCAACTTGGAAAACCACAATGCACAAGGATAGACCAGAGGAAGCAATGCAGTCCAAGGCCTCTGACATTCACTATTCCAAGTTATGATTAAGACTTTGACCAAACTGCCCACCAAGTCCTTAATGAAATCCCACACCTTCCTCTGGAATCCATAAGTTGGGGCCAATATATGAGGCCCCAACTACCGGAGGCGCCAAAAGGCAATTATAGGAAATTGAAGCCTTTTGATAAAAAAAAATCTCCACATCCAGACCCTAGTTTCAACCTTTACTGTGCTCAGGCTAAGCAGGATGGTATATTTAGAACTCAACATTATACAGGAAATATTTTCCTTAGCAACTTTGGCCTAAATAGGCTCAGGTGGACGAGTCTTTCTTCTTTACTTAATTCTATTCCATAGAAAATCATATAATTACATACATTGTTGAGTTGGAAGCACAATCAACTTTAACCCTTTGCAATATGCAGGAAAACCAATTCAACCATCTGCCAGCTTCTTAGAAAGCTTCAGCAATGGAGAACTCACAGCTTCTATAGGTTGAAATAGGATCCAGATTGTTGGGGGCAATGTGTTGACTCTGTAAGTCACTTAGAGAGGACTGTAAAGCACTGTAAAGTGGTATATAAGTGCCATTGCTATTGCACATACTCTTGAAGCAAGGACCTGAGAAATAAGATTAACTGACATACTTTCAAAAAATAAAAGAGTAGCATTGCATAATAAACAGATTTGAACCAATTAAAAGCAAGCTTGCCTACCACATTCAGTTAGTCCATTTTGTCCAATTTCAATTTTGATTTGGAAAAGGACATTGCAAGAGAAACAAACTATGAAGAGGTAGAAGATTATTATTATTATTATGATTATTATTATTATTATGATTAAAAATAAAAAGCTTTCCCTCCAGAATTAGACCTACTGTACAGATAATACAATCTAGTCTAATTAAGAGAAGGACTAGGAGTGATTTTATAGCAGTCTTCCAGTACTTGAGCAGCTGTCCCAAAGGTGTTTTTCCAAAAAGCAACTAGACTTTCTTGTTTTTTCCTTAAAAATGTCTTCCTTCTCATCCAAGAAGTTTCTTCAGTTCTGAACTGAAGAAGCTTCTTGGATGAGAAGTAAAATGTTTTCAAAGAAAAAAACAAGACAGTCCAGTTGCTTTTTGTAAAAAAAAATATGTTATAATTGTCCCATAATTGGGACAATTATGACCTGGATTATTGAGAATCTCCATAGACACTGAAGGACTGTCACTGACATCGACATTAAAGAGGGTCAACCTATTCACCAAACCACTGAGGGCAGGACGTGAGGTAATGTAAGAAGATCATTAAAGAGAGATCCGACATAGAACTAAAAAGAAATTTCTGGACAGTAAGAAGAATTAATCAAGGGAACAGCTTATCTCTTGAAGCTATGGGTGTTCCATCACTGGTGGTTTTCAAAAAGAGACTGGACAGTCATTTGTCTGGAATTGTATAGGACTTCCTGCTTGAGCAGGGGGTTGGATTAGAAGAACTCCAACTCTGTTATTCTATGTTCTATTTCTGCAGGTGGAAGGCAAGCCTATTGAAAATAACTATAGTGATATAATTGCTAGGAGGATACTGAGAGCTAATTTCGGAAACTGTTTCCTTGTTTGGGGAGATGATTTGAGCAGAATCTTTGGTCAGTTGAAGAGGTAGGAAAGATTCTGACCAGTGCTGCATGATTACAGTGAAAGGGATCCTGGGGCTGTAGATTCATTACTCATATTTTTAATTGTCTCTGGGATGAGGAGATAAGAGTTGCTCCTCATTTAATTTTCTGTCTTGTTAGTTTTATGAGTTCTAGTAATGTTGTTGAGGCTGGTCCTGGTTCTTTTCTTGCCTTTGGGTTGCATTTGGGAGTGTCATATAAAGGCAAAAGTGGTAAGGCCTGTTGTAAACTGGGATGCTGCTAGTGGGTTGCCATCTTGGCTCCTCCCACACCCTCACAGCCCCCCGCCCCATCTTCTTTATCAGTCTTTGGCAGTGTCTCTCTTGGAATAGTGGACAATCTATTCCTGTTTTGAGGTTGTCTTGGAAAGATGTTAAGAAACCTCTGAAAATGCAGGGTTTATTTTGTAACTGAAACTTTATCTGCTGGCAATACTTTCAACCCAAGGTTTAAAGATACAGAGCTTTCTTTTGCACTGAGTTTTTAATACATTATCAGAAGCCTGAATAGACAGGGTTGTATGTCAGTGGCATGTTAGCTTTGGAGCATTGACAATATATTGCAGGCAACAACACTGAGAGTGCAGAGCTAGACCTGACAGTGACCTTTGGAAGGAAGCTCATCCTTCAAGAAAAAGTATTGAGGCAAAAAGAATAAATGCTTTATTAGGAGTTGCCACATTGTTTTCCTGTTCTGATTACAGGAGTATATTACATATAGTACAAAATTACATATTTTTTCTTAAAGAACTTGTTTATACAAGTAGTTCCATTGACACGTCATTGGGTACAACTTGTCCAATGGATTTATAATTTTTACATGATTAAACATTGGTCTGCTTCTTATCATTTTAATCATGGCTCTTTAAACATATACTGGTCATTTTCCTAGTGATATAAGGTCTTTCATGATTACGCCAAAATCACAACAATGAAGACGGGTTCTATATTATTATATTGAAGGTTCTGGGGGCCCTATGAAGATTCTTTAAGACAGTAATGAGAAAATGGTCATTGGTAAATAAATAAGCAATTAATGGCATGGAACAAAAGACTGTATTCTCATATTAATGACCTAAAATAACATATGAAGGTCTTCTGCTACTTCATGGACTAGCCCTGTTTTTCACCAGAAGCAGAATTGGCAGTTCATAGTGATAGTGTCCTGCCAGTTTATTTCCTATTCCCGACACTACAGAGTATTGGTTGGAAAGAAGTCTGATGCCTGTAATGACTTACTATAACTGTATTCTGGTTTGAGTGAAAGCCCATATCCCTGGGACAATTTAGGACATGTTATAATTCCACAAAGAAATATCCATATCCCTAACATGCCAATCCCACTTAAATCCACTCTATAAAGCTCTACCTCCTCTCTTAGCTTATGAGTGTCATCTACAGCACAAGGGAAGTTGCTACAGCAACTGTCTAAAAGAAGCAAAAAAAATGAAACAAAACTTCTGACACTTGTTCATATAAAATGGATTGTGGAGAAAGAAGAAAAAGAGAATATTATGCGTTGTGACTGGTAGTGCTATCCACAGATAATAGTGACCCTTGCAATCAGGTCATCATTGGTTGTCCTAGTTACAGATCTTTGAAATTTTGTGAAAGGGAGAGAGAAAAAGATAAATAGTCTTTTTTACTTACAAGCATGCTTCAGTGTTCTCCAGAGTCTCATCTCAAATTGTTCTGCATGATGATGTTCTCTCTTGTGCATTGTGATTGAGACCAAGAAAATTATTTTTCACCATCTTCATAACCAGGTGAATCTCCTTCAATTAGATTTTTTTTCCCCGAAGTTCTCATTTCCTCCCTCCCTCCTCATAACTTCCTTCCTTCCATTCCATATGCTGAAGAGACTATATGCTGAAGACAACAAAGAAAAGGAAAAAAATCACATCAGGAGGGAATTTGGAAATTATATGTGTGTGTGTGTGTGTGTGTGTATCTATACACACACACACAATTTTTTAATCCTTTAATCTGTTTCTGTCCTTGGAGATGGGACAGGTTAGAACGTTGAATCTCTTGTTGATGTGAAATTAACTGGGACCAGCTTTCAAACCAGCCATAGAAAAAGGTGTGATGGTTTTTGTGGTTTGCAAAGAGGTGCTTCATAAAATCTTCTGATTCCAAAGCTTATTTTTTTTCAAAATATTTGCCCAACTCTATCAGACAAACCTAGTTCAACTCTATTACTTGCTAAATCAGTTGGTCAACATAAATCAAGCAAATATTATTTGGCTTAGGAACAAAGACCTGATTTTCTGAACATTTATCATTTGAATCACACAGCAGGATTCCTTCATATTCTCCCTTTTCGCTTCGTGCATACATACCTTTCCCCCTCCCTCCGAGATTCCTATGAGTTGCTCAGAGGCCCAGCTCATATTTATTTCTAATCCCATATGCTAAAAGGAAGAAAATGAGCACTTAAGATCAACTATGTTTTCTTCTGTAGCCTATTTCTCACTTTTTCTGTTAGTACTTCTTCCTCCCCTCTCATCATTTCAGTTAAAAACATTTTTAAAGTATTTTAATTCATTCTCTATAATAACTAAATACAAGATTTCCTTTGGGTTTTTCTTTATTGCTTTTTCTGTACATTTTAGCAGATTGACAGAGGGCATGACTCTTAAGAATGCTGCTTGAGGGTAACATTTCTGTTTAATTATTTGTTGTCTGTAGGCAATGCATTCCAATCAGTACCATATCATGTTTGGAAATAAAGTCCACAAACCATGAACATTAGCTTCTACATGTAAACAAATATGACAATCAAAACAATTGAATGATTTGAAGATATTTAATAAGGAGAAAGTATTTAATATTTGGCAAATCCATAGAGAGAAGTTTCATGGATATTCATATATTAGTATTTAGCATCAAAAAGGGGAAAAAACAAATTGGAGAAAGGTTATTGATTTAGTTTCATTGCTAGTTATTTATTGCACTTCAGTGATTAAACCTGCTTTGACCACTGCAGTTTAGAAATAATTACCAATAAGAAACAATGTGAAGAGGAGATGGAGGCAGACACAGCCCAGCTTATCACAACTTCATTGAGGTGATTTATCTAAAGCATAAATAGATATGAATTCTCTTGTGATTGGGAATCATTTTCATTTTTTGGAGGAGAAGAACTTCCTAGGGGCCACAGGCAATGTGGTCAGTGATGTCACTGAATGGGTGGGGAAAGATTTTTCAGCCCCTTTGGAGAGTTGGTGGACAGCAACAGGTTATTGTGGAAGTACACAATAGTCCTGAAAGCATATTAGGGAACACACACACACACACACACACACACACACACACAGAGAATGTTGGGAAGAGAAATCAGGCAAGAAGGATGCTGCTACATACTTGGTATTAACTAACTTTCCTACTTCCCTGAATGCTGGTCAAAGAACAAGATTAGTGGAAAGAAATTCCTTGGCTCTTTTAAGTTACTCAAAGAAATTTCCACTTCCCAAGGAGTTCTAATATGTACCTGCCCCACTCAGAGGTCCCAATTCAACTTTTAGGAGGACAATCTGTTATCTACTCAATCCTCTTAGTCTTTTGCCATTTCCAAAGAAAAGACATTCCCATGGTCCCATTGACATACTTTGTGATGATTGGAGAATGTGCAGCACCATTTTAATTATGCTGCTAGTCTATCTTACTTAAACCTAAGAATTACTTAAGCAAACTCCTCTACACTTGCTGCTTGCTGCTTGCTGCCAGAGCTTAAGAAATCAGCACAGCATAATATCAATCTACAGTGCTGCTTTTGTGGATATTTTCAGGCTTTTCTAAAACCAAGATAATCCAGAAGCATAAATATTCAGAGATTACAACATTTTGAAGCCAACAGCAGAGCTAAGTTACCATTTGGGAGCATACTTGGCATTTAAGGGTATAGGGCAGGCTGCATTCCAACAGTGACAAGGTCAAGACAAAAATTATTATTTTTACTGTATTTAATGTAATTAAGTGAATTGAGGAAGTTAATTCCCCATGAATCCAGTGATGTCCCAGTAATTTTGTTACATTAAAACTTATCTTTTTGTGGCTATATTGTGGAGGGACTCTGAGGGATATATCGAAGGATTTTGAAGATTACGTGCAGCCCTAACATATTAAGTTGTATATTTTCTATTCCTAGCTATAAAGCCACTCTTTTATTTATAATCCTCAACACTTTTTATAGCATTATTTCAATCTTCCACATGTGCTGCAAGTGTTAATTAATGTTTCAGTATTCCAGTGAGCAAGTGCAAAATGTATAACTTGGGGAAAATGAAAAATAGCTGTGTAAAAAGTTAGAATGTGTTTTTCCCAAGAGAACATGTTCTAGAAACTCTCCTGCCAAGTGCTGGGAGAGGGAATAAAGCAAAGCATATTTATGTTATATATTCTTGATAATCAAAAGAAAAATTGTTCAGCTAAAAGCAAATGCTCCCATATTTAAATTTACAAACTTTTAAAAGTATCAATCATATTATCAAATATTACACAAAAGTTTCTTTTGGATCTCCTGTGCACTTACTGTCTTTTTCTCTATAAATATGTGTAAAAAGTTTTAAAGATACCATGAAAACACAAGCTAATACATAATAAAGAAAACAAAGAAAGAAAAAGACAGAAAAGAAGTACAGAAAGAAAGAAAAATAGAGAAAGCTTCCTTTTTCATTTTCATCAAATATCAGTGATTATAGTTATCTTTTACTCTATAATTACACAAATAACCTCATTTTTTTCTATTACATAATTTTTTCTAATCACCAAAACCTCGTCATAAGTGCACTTTTTCCTGTTTCATTGAAAAAAAAGCTTTCTTGTTAGCCTTAAACATAGAAATGGTCTTTAATCTAAGAAAGTCAATTTAGCCATCTCCACCACTGCTATGACACCCAAATCTCCAATTGTGTCCTCCTAACTCCAATAGCTCCTTCTATTATTTTTTTTTGGTAGACCCAATTGTTCTCTTTTCTTTGCATTGCATCATACTTTATATTAACCTCAGAGTTCCCCCCCCCCGCTATACAAGTTATTTCCTTCTCACAGTATTTAAATTGTAAATCAGTTGTCAAAACAGGTATTGTCTGAAACAACAATAACGTTCTAAGTAAAACATTCACCTTAATTGCAGAAATGTTCTTCAGCAGTGTCAATTGTACTTTATCCCATCTTAACATTTTTAACCTCATTTCATGTGCTAACATAGTTATTTTGAAATAATATACAATTCATATTTGTCATATTAATACGCAAGTATTTTACCTCAATCTGAAAACTCACTTTATTCATCAATTCTGTTTGATCTTCATGTTTTTGATAACATCCTTTTCTTCTGTTTGTTAATCTTGAAACCTGCTAATGCCCCCAAATTTTTTTAATTTACTCATTAAAAGTAAATTTAATGCACAAAACTTTTAACTTATATAATTCTTATTAAATCTGTCACAATCCACAATCTTCTCTTATGTCTCTATCCAATGTTTGAAGAACTAAAAGAGAAGAGAGGAAAGTGGACAACCTAATCTTGTTCCTTTTTGTATTTCTCATAGTTAAATATCCATTAATTATTATTTAGTCTGTCTATAAAGTATAAAACAATTTCAAGCATTTTATAAAATTATCTCCAAGAATCATATCTTCCAGAACTTTTAACAAGACCAGCCAGTTCAAATTGTGAAAAATGTTCTCTGCATCTAAAAAGATCAGTGTGGCTTGTTTTTCATTATGTTGTTCCAAATATTCTAAAATATCCAACACAGATCTGTCCTTTAACTGTCTTTTAGGTAAAAAACCCACATTGATTCTCATCAATAAATTCTTGCAAAATTATTTTCAGTCTTTTAGCTAAAATCATTGTAAACAATCATTATTCAGCAATGATACTGGTCTGCAGTTCCTTGCTAAACTTGTACCTCCTTAGGGATTAATGGTATATTAGCATCTTTCCAAATTCTGGTGCCTTTTCTCCCTGTAAAGAAGAATTGATCATGCTTTGTAGAAGTTGTAAAGGCTTATCCTCAAACCTCTTTTAATACAGAAAAATATGCTATGGGGTGCCACAAGGTTTTGTTTTAGGCCCAGTACTCTTTAATATCTTCATAAACAATTTAGTTGAGGGAATAGAAGAAAAATTCATCAAATCTGCAGATGACATCAAACTAGCAGGAATAGTCTACATTCCAGAAGATATGCTCAAGATCCAGATAGATCTTGATAGACTTGAACCCTGGGCCCTATCTAACAAAATAAAATTCAATATATAAAACAAGAGACAAGAGAAGACTTAGAGACTTAGACAAGAGAAACCAAATATCCACGTACAGACTAGGCTGAATAGCAGTAATTACGACAGGAACCTTGGAGTTCTAGTGGACAATCACTTATATATGAGCCAGCAGCTGCCAAAAAAGCCAATATAATCCTAGGCTGTATTAACAAACATATAGAATCAAGATCACAAGAAGTGATGTTACCACTTAATAATACTTTGATAAGACCACACTTGGAATACTGCATCCAATATAAAAAAGATTTTGAGAATCTAGAACAGGGGTGTCAAACTGGTGGCCCATGGGCCAGATGCGTCACATGCAGGCCGCACCCACCCCACCTTTGTGAAGGGGAAAAACATCATGAAACATCACATGATGGCAACATGACACTGCAAGTTTGACACCTGTGCAGAAAAGAGTGACAAAAGTGATTGGGGAGGAAGGCTGAAAGCTAAAACATATGAAGAGAATTTTCAGGAATTGGGTATGTTTAGTCTAGTGAAAAGAAGAACTAGGGGTGAAATGATAGTAATGTTCCAATATTTGAAGGGCTGCCGCAAAGAAGAGAGGGTTAACCTATTTTCCAAAGCACCAGAAGACAGGACAAGAAGCAATGGATAGATACTCAACAAAGAAAAAAGCAACCTAAAACTAAGGAGAAATTTCCTGACAGCATAAGAACAATCAACCAGTGGAATAATTTGCCTTCGGAAGTTGTGGGTGCTCAGACTTCTGGTTGCACTTCCGGTGATGTTGGGAGCAAGGATCACGAGCTCAGCGCCACACACCCCTCCCATGCTTTCCCTGCTGGAGGGCTCCAAAAGGAGCCATAGCCACCCTATAGGGTGGTGAAGTAAAGGGGAGCACCTGGCAGGTCGAGGAGAGCCGCATCTCTCCTCCCTGGCTAGGAAATTCCCCTCATCCAAAGACAGGGAATGGCAGCAGCCAAAATGGCTGCCATGAAATCGGAAACAGCCAGGACACCTAAGACTGTGCTGGAGTGCAGTAGGTGAACGGTGTCTGGAACTGGGTGAGAATAAACATTTTATCTCATTTGGAACCCCAAAAGAATCTGTAAAAGGAGCCACGATTTCTGAATTAGCTGTGTTTTATGTACATTGGCAATATAAAATAAATAAATAAATTGGAGAAAATGGAGGAAGACAGAAAAGACAGAAATTTGTTAAAACAAGGAAAGCTGGAGTTTAAGCTGGATAAAGGCTGTGCTGGGCATTGACTTTGAAAGATCTGGACTATTTGTTTAAAGCTGATATGATTTTTTTAAAGTCTAAAAAGATCGGGAACTTGGAAAAGCATAATACTGGAATTTATTATTATTATTATTATTATTTATTAAATTTATATACCGCCCCATTCCGAAGACTTGGGGCGGTTCACAACTGCACACAGATAAAAATTATTTAAAAACTATTTAAAATTTTTTTAAATAGTTTAATGAAAGAGTGCCACCTGCTGACAAAAGGAAGAATAATACATTACTGAGATTCTACTTGCTAAATGGGGAATGACAAAGGGATTTAAAGATACATGAAGCTTGCCGAAGGAGCAACAAACTAAACTTGGGATATAGAGACATAAAGAAAATACTTGGAGGATTGTATAAAAGAGGGACCCTACAAAACTTAACAAGGTGTCTCATAAAAAAAATGGAGTGGGATTTGGGAAGAGATGGCATCAATAATCCAAAACGCAAAAAACGCATGGACAAGAGGTTGTCAGGAAATCTTGAAACGACTGGAGACTATAGATGAAGACTTGGGAAATACAA
>JANHFL010003561.1:326946-339113 GCA_032468155.1 Oxyrhabdium leporinum | reverse complement strand
GTATTGCTTATAAGTTGTAAACCGCCCCGAGTCTTCGGAATGGGGCGGTATATAAATGTAAAAATAAATAAATAAATGATAGTTTACTATTAGAGTATTTGTTTCTTGCATAGCACTAATCCAGTGAAATCACTACTTTTATTTATGGGGTGTTGATCACAGTATCAAAACTTTGAGAACTGGTTTAATGCTTTATCATTCCCATTAAAAATGAGGAAGAACAGTCACAAGAAGAGAAAATGTTATTAGTATTCTGAAAAATAAATCTATAAAGTAGTCTTTCTTTTTCAGAAAAATGGGAAATAAATATTTCAGACATTTTTCTCAGAAAATTTCTATGCAATTTCTAAAATTTCTATTTCAAGTGGAAAACATATGGCCAATCCTTGGAAATCTCCAAATTTCAGTACTCTTTCATAATCCCTATTAAGTACAAATAATAAAAATAAACCAAAACCAAGAGTTTTAACAATAACAGTAACAATAACAATAATAACCAACAATCACAATCAATGTCCTGAAGACCAAACATCATGCTTGGAAGTTGCTGGATTCTTTTGAATACTGGGAAATTATTACAATTTATTTAGGAATTTATTTCATTTCATTTATTTCAATTTATTTCATTTTCAGCCTTCCACTTCTATATTTAAGTCATGTAAAATGCTAATTCATTAATGTGATCAATACAGTTTCAATTTTAATGTTCCATATCCTCCTTTTTTAATCAGATATTTAACTTATTCTGCACAAGATTTGAAGCAATCTGATTTCTATTCTGCACTTAAATGCTCTTTCCATGTTTGTTAGTCCTTGGATTCTGTTCTTCATGAGTTCAAAGTGGTTCCTTGATGTAAAACATGTCGTCCTCATCTTCCTGGAATTATCCGATTCTTTGTTTGGCCTAGCATTTTTAAGGTAAGTCATTTCCTTAATGAGCAAGTTATGAGGAAGCTATACTAACTATACAGTACTATACTATACAGCTCTTCGTTGGCTCATTACTATTGTCTCTTACTTCATTAAGCAAGTACTTTTGTCATGAAATATTCAGTGGAAATATAAAGTTAGTCCAGAAATTGCAGGAGCTTTATCATGCATGAGGATAAATAAATGATTTTTTCTTTAGAACTGTTATATTTGATTTATTAATAATTTCAACAGTGTTCTATTGTATGAATTATTAGGACTTAAAGACTTGGCAGGGTTTGTGCCTTGTGCTTCTTCAACAGGTCAGCACCAAATATTTGAGGACAGATTCATTTTTGCAATAACATTCTGGGGTCAGTTTTTCTTTTATTAAATGTTCACTGAAACTAAGAGACTTGGAATTGCAAAACAACAACAACAACAAAGCTTGAGGCTACTGGACAAGTACATACAAGTGAAAATATATTTTTGTAATGTTTTACTTTGCCATTTTAGCTCTATAGTGTGATAAATTCTGTTGCTTTTTATTGCTTTGTTTTAAGTGTTCTTTGAATGATTTATATCTCTTGCCATCAGCCTAAAAACCAATTCATTGTTGGACATATTAAAATACCATCAATAGATAACACACAAACAGCCTATGGTTGGGAAATCCTGAATATAGCAGTTAATGAGAGAATAAAGGATATTCAGGAAGGACCACATTTTTTCTTTGATCTGGAAGATACAACCCATTACTCTACCTCGTAAGGTGCCCTAGGATTGTATAGTATGCCTTTTCTCGAATAGGCTCTTTGAGTCATTAATTTATACTGCACTGAATATTAATTTGGACAGACAGAATGAACCAGCCAAAAAAAAAAAAGGCAAGCTCAACCAGGAGAGATCTTACTTTTTGGTCAGCTAGTGGGAGTCACGGGGTATCAAAGTCAGCATGATGCACAGATATTAAGCAGGCAGCTGCTGTGTGATGAGCAGTGTGCTGATGTTACTGGGCGACCATCAATCTAGCTGCTATGTGCTTACACAATCCTAGCAATTGGACACATCTTGCAAGATTGTTTCCTGATGAAGAACAATAAGATGGAGGTGATTGATTAAGAAAAAGACCTAACCCTGGTGTCTTCTGTCCCCTTGAATTTAGTTTAGAAATGAGAGAGGGATTGCCTATGAACCCAATGTGTCACACAAGTAGATATTAGTAGGCAATAAGAACTACTAACAGTGGATCATTTCTTGATTGCATCAGCATTCCAACATTTGTTAGCTTTCAGATGTGTTAAAGTAAAATTCCCATAATTCCTGATGAGCCTTTTGCCAGGCTATGGTATTGAATTTGTAGTCCAGCACCTCTAAGGCATCAAATTGAGAAAACTGGATTAAACTCATTGATTAATCCTGATTAATTTTATATACAGTGTATATTGAAAAGTCTTACTCCTGTATTTTTAATGAAGTGGGTAGCTGAAGAGTTCATTCCTAAGCAAAATTACACTGGAGTAATTATGATTAAAATCAGTAGGATTTTCTTCTAAGTAAATATACATAAGGTTCAGCTATATTCCATCCTTATTTTGGGTCTATACTAACAGTTTCTGAAGCCTAGGCATTATTTTAGTCTACAGAATTAAAAAAAAGTCTGCTAATTCATTAATGGAGCATAAATAGCTATACCGGTATTAGATTTCAGAGCTTTTGAACTCAGGTTTAAAAGCATTTTCTCAAATGCACTAACAGTTTGGAGAGAAAGAGTGGTATAGATTGCAAGCAAGATTTCATTCTGGCATCTAAATTTACTTCTGTTATTAGCACTCTGAAAATTGATGACCCTCATCTCCTAGAATTTTCACTTTTTTGATTTACTACTTTTTCATCCCTATCCAGATGGCCAAGCAGGAGGCAAACTCATCTTTCCTTTGTTAATGCCTGTGATCAAGTATCTTAATGATTTCAAGGAATAGTGACAAATCTTTTCTCACCACCCCACACACACAACCTCCTACGTGCATTGCTTTGTTAAGCTGTTTTCCAGAAACACTGAATGTTCAAATATCAGTTCAGGTTTAACTGTACAATCCTTCAATTATTTTACTGAGAAGTCAAATCAATTTTGTTCAATGGGGTTTATTCCCAACCAGGTGAGCTACATAAAATGTTCTAGGTACAAATAGTTTAATGGTGGGAGAAATAGAAAAATGTGAAACATTCATGGATCTATATCAGGGGTGTCAAACTTGCATTATCATGGTGGCATCATGTGACATATTGGGACTTTTTCCCCCTTTGCTAAACCAGGCAGGGGGGGAGCACATGATGCATCCAGCCTGCAGGCCGCGAGTTTCACACCCCTGGTCTATATCATTGCTTCTCAATTCAGCCAGAAGATGCGTAGATGTCATCTCCCAGAATTCTCCAGCAAGCCATGGAGATTAAGTCCATGCAACTTAAAGTGTCCAAGTTCGAGACATTCTAATCCAGTTTCTCAGATCCAAAACTTTTTCAACTCTCAGTAATTCCCCAATACAGAGGGGACTTTAAACAAGCTGTGGTGATAATCAAAAATAATTGAGATTGTTATTCAAAACAAAATGGCAGGAAGGGCAGATGATGAACATATCTCTAAATGCAAATAGGATTGTTATTACAGTTGCATTTTGCTTCCAACCTTTGAGAATATATTAAGTAGGCCCTATACGTTTGTAGAAAACAACTTCATTTGACCTTTTTCTAAATGTTGAGTGATAGCAAACAACCAGTCACTACTGTTAGTTAAAACTAATAGGCAGATGGAATGTGAGAAGAAAACAACTTTAACAACTGCCTGGAAATGGAATAATGGTGTCTGTAGCTGAGTACCTGCTAAGATCATGCATGAGACTGGAAAGCTATATATTTATATCTTATTTATTTAGCCATCTAACTCAGTTATGGTTCTGAGCAGCATACAGTATGACATAATTTAAAATAATGAAATACAAAACAAAAAATTCACCCACCTCCAGAAAACAGATGTCTGGAAAAATAGCAAAAGTTCCAACAGCTGCATCATCCCACAAGGAGTATACCACTCACTTTAGTCTAAAGCCTGGGGTAAGAATCAAGTTTTAAGTCTTGTTTAAATAACAATAGTGGGAGCCACATTGGAGATATCATTGCCTCTGTCTGATGGTGTGGGAACTGCCATGATTCATCAAGATCAAAGACCAGAGGATAGCAACCAGCTATAAATAAGTTAACAACTAACTTCCATATAACAAGTCATATTTGACCCAGTAAATAACAGTAACCTAGTAGCTTAACAAAAGATTATATGGAATGGAATATGCAATAGACACTCCTGGCAAAGACAATATATGTACAATGCCTCTTTTTGAAGAGTCATCTGGACCTTCACAGAGTTGCCTTCCCTGAACCCAGGTGGATCTCAACTCTCAGCAGGAAATATGTCAGTGGGTATGAATGAGTTATATATGTTTGTATTTTTAGAAACACTGAAATCAATAAAGTTTTAGTGTTGCTAAATCTCAATTCTTCTGCTGCTCACTGCACAAGATTAAGCTACCTTTCCAGAGACTGGTAGTCATGTCCACCCCCATATGGCAAGGTGCAAACTATAATTCTGGTAGTACAGGAAAGCTACATTGCCATGTAATTTTAGGAATTCTCCCAAGCTTTTTATATATATGTTGATTGACATAAAATCAATGCAAAAGGGTAAGGAATCCTTTAGTGTGAGGATGGGAGAGGCGGGTGATGGTTCAGAAAAAAAGAAAGAACAAGTAAGTAATTCAATTGCTTCTTCTGTGCATGTGGACAGATATTCCCCAAGGGCATAATTCTCCTTGTAGTTATGGTAAAAGTTAATAAAAGAATCTTAAAATAAGGTGCAGCTGTAACACTTTAATCACATCAGATGAGATACTCACTGAATAAAATATTCAGCAGATAACATCATGATATTCCAATATTTGTGAATATGAATTGCTTGTTTCTTGAATGGCAGTATTTTCTGATTGTGTTAATCTATTTCCCCCCCCCTTGTAGTCAGCATAATGGTTCACCTAGCCAGATTGACACCATTTGCTGGAAGTACTTTTGGGGGTGTAGTTTTTAAGTGCTATATATGATTGTCTTATAATATGTAAATACCTTATAGCAGTGGCATTTGCAGAAGCCTGTTAAGCATCAACAGATAAAGTATAAGGCCTCTGATTCATCTGTGGTTATACAGTATTCCCAGAATGTTGCACTCTGCAAAGTTGCTCCAAAGGAATGCAAGCAGTCCATGTATAAAAGCTTGGCTTCTAACTCAGGCTACAAATGAAATCCATCATGAATTTATTTTATCTATAAAATATAATTGACCTACTAAAGCAGTCTCTACCATAGCATGGATGTCCACCATTCTGGGCATAGATATTTACACAAATCTGTCTATCAGGAAACTGGTATGTAGTAAAAACAATTACATAAAAATCAGTAATTTGAAGTTGTTAAAGACAATTGAGAAAAATGTATATAACAGTAAGCTGCATAGAAACATTCTATCTCATTTATTCATATATATATGAGTGTGTCAGCCTTGAAATCCATGCAACCCAGGCCTCTGCAGCCTGCCACATAATTTACACATGGGAAGTAGGGAGAGGGTACTTTCTCATACAGTTAAAAGGATTGTAGTCAAAACAAAATTCTTTCTAAGAATGTCAAGGCTGTTCTGTGCAACAACCCAAAGAGGAGTGCCAAGATGGAAGAAGGAATGCTGGGTATAACCCATGATTGGGGAATGTGATTGATGATGGTTAAAAGAAGGTGGATCTGTAATTCTCTTTTGGGTGTGGAAAAACCTGGGCCTTCAGATTCAGTTTTTCCCAGATGTGCCAACATGGTTTCTTTAATAAAAGTCTTAACTTAGATAAACTCCTATCTGAGTCCTGAGTGATTTATTGGAACTTGGATGGAATGCTGACAGCGTGTGTGTACACACACACTTTACTTCCATAAGGATCTAAGCAAATTTACATCCCAGTCTTGAGGCACCTTAGTTATGCTGTCAAAGTCCTGTCTCATTGTCTGACACTTATCAGTCTGAATAAAGAAGGTAACAATAATAATAATACAATGAATATCAATTGTGCTCCTCTTTTCTGGAAATAGTAGCTTGATCACTGTTCAGTCTCTACAAATGCTAAATTTTACCAATCTCCAGAATACCATGAGATTAATAGCTACCTTTGTTTTGTGAGATAAGCCATTCCCCAATAGAACCTTCTAAATCAGGGGTCTCCAAACCTGGCAAGTTTAATACTTGTAGACTTCAATCCCAGAATTTCCCAGCAAGCACTGTTGGCTGAAGAATTCTGGGAGTTGAAGTCCACAAGTCTTAAACTTGCCAAGTTTGAAGGCTCTGTTCTAAACCATTTTGTCCAGATTGGAAGGACCAAATGTACCTGGGATAGGTATTTTCACAGATGACAAGATCTCATGTCATATAAACTTCTCGCTCACTTGCTCACTCACTCGCTTGCTCTCTGCCTCTCTCTTTACCTCTGTCTCATTCTCTGTCCTCGCAATCTATCTTTCTCTATAATAGTTAGGAACGTTGATAGAAAAACTTGTTCATTGCAGAAATATATATTTAAATGCTACAACAGAAACTTCAGATTTTCCACAAATGGTTATTGAAGATTTGCTGAAAAATTGGATAGAATGTTGAATATATGAGCAAATGCAGTATTGGTATGGCTCGAACTAACATTAATTTGCATATCTTTTCAGTCTGATCCAGAAACTCCCTAGACTGTCTTTTTCCAGATTTTCATTCTTGTTGGTACATTTGTAAAGGACACTTTTCCCCAAGACATTTATTGCTTAGAATCTATTTGTACTTTAAAAAAAACACAGTAAAAGTGAATTATAATTCAGTTATTTCCTTAGTGTATATTTAACACAATAAGTAAGCATAATGCAATCAAATTTAAAACACCTAGTCACCCATCTCCAACTTGAAATCAGTACTAGAATAATAGGTTAATATTATTTGGAGAAGATTATGGTGCCATGGTAATTCATCACTTCATTTTTTAATTAGTTCTGCATAATAAGTATGACACCACCTAGAATGTTTATCTGCATCTAATAGCTGGGCTGCAGCTCACCTAAATGTGCTTTAATCTTGCTAATAATAGAAACAAATGACACTGGTTATGAGAAATGAGTTTCTTATTTGGAGGAAAAAAAGAGGTCAGTTCCATGCAAATTGATTTTTCCTCTGTTTCACAGTAAGTGATATATTCTGCTTTTGCACCTAATGCTTCACACAACTTATGTATTAATATAAATGACTAACAAGAAAGAAAATAGAGGAGTGTCTCACAAGTATGCTGTGACATTTATATTTGCTCATTCTAAATGGGAAAATGGGTTTTCTGCTTTTCACATGCATTTTTAATACATAGCCCATTTAATTGTTTACAGCCATATTTATTCATTATGTGGTTTCTGGATTTATATAGGAAGCTATCTATCTGCAAAATACTCATATCCTTAATAAAATCGAGGCATAAAACCTGTAGGTCAATTTCTCATTGGATTCCATTGTTTTCATGACTGTAACTGATCAAGAGCCATATGATTTTGGTGGTAGATAGAAAGCACATTTATCTGTTTTGAACTACTAAACCTTTAAATTTACTCATGCAGAATTGGGACACTGCTGAATTTAAGGGGCTGACTTCTAATCCATTTTCTAGTGCCCAGAAGCAAAAACTGGAAAAGCAGCAGGAAGGGAAAGAAGTGAAGCTCCCAAATATGGCAGCAGCTCTTCAAATACTTGGCAAGGATGTCCGAAGATCTGAGAAGGTAGTAATCAAGTTGATCAGGAACAAAATAATTTACATATTCATGGGTCTTACTTTGACCTCTGAAACCAAAGGGATCCCCTGAGCCACAAGGAACCACTGAGTATATACTGTAGATCAGGGGTGTGAAACTCAAGGCCCGCAGAGTTCTTAAATTGGCTCACAGGGCCGGCCTGGAAATATCAAGGGACCAGCCCGCAGTGATTCTGGCGACTAAAACAGGCTGCTGGCTGAAAATGGGCAAAAAACGGGCTGAAAAACAGGCTGAAAAAGGGCCAAAAATGGGCCCCAAATGGGCCCAAAACAGATCGAAAACATCCAAAAAATGGCCAGAAAACGGCCCACGTGGCCCGTTTTAGCCAGCAGAGTGCTGCAGGAGGCCATGGAGGGAGAAAATGAGGCGCACGCACACACACACCACATCCCATTTTGGCCGGCAGGGTGCTGTGGGAGGCATCTGTCCTGCCTCCACCGCGCCCCCACGCCCCCCCACTGCCAGCCCGTAGAGAACTACAATGCCGATCTGGCCTGCAAAGAAATCCAGTTTGACACCCCTGCTGTAGATACTTGTTGCCTAACACAGTATGATTTTAATCAGCAAAGGGAACCAGGACAGCAATTGATAGCAGTTGTTACCTCAGCACACCATGCAGGAAGGCAGAGTTGCAAAAAAACAGTATAATCCTTTACTTTTTTTTGCAACTCTGCCTTCCTGACTCCCACTTGCATATGGCAGGACTGATGATGCCAGGACATAGGCACTACTCTGGCTGAGCTGCATTGTGTGCTAGAAGTTACACAACACAACACAGTAGAGAAAGGAACACAAGGGGCAGAGTAACTTCTACTGCCAATAGTAAATGGCATTTTCCTGATAGAAGGTGAACTTCTCCTGCTATTTTAACTTCTAAAATTTGGTTTTATCTCTTGAATTATATATTATGATTACAAACATGTCCATGTATGTGCTGTTGGTCTCCATCTATATTTAAAAATACAACACACTGTTGTAGTTGGTTGCTGAGGTTGGTTTTTTAGTATCTATAGACATGAGATGATAGTCTGGGACGGAGTCTTGCTGGAAATATAAACCCTAGTCTTGCTTCATCTGGCTGGTTTGGGGTCTTGATTGAAGGACAGCAGACAAAGTCACAGTATATGTTGTCTGTTAATATTTTGTGATTATAGCGGAAGAATATAAATATCATTTTGCATGCAAGATAAAAACTTTGCTTAAATTTTATTGTTAATGATCCAGCTTTAATAAACATGATGCATATTGATTATGTATATCAGCATTCAGCAAATACATACTGTATCCATATCTAGTTGCTAGGTTGAAGTTTATGGCCCACAGTTGATGGGCACTTAATAAGATAAAGTGCTCAAATTAATTCCTACACAGGAGTAAGTTCCACTGAATTCATTGGGACTTGATTCTAGGAAGACATATCACTTTAAACTCATCAGTTCGGTCATTAACAGGGATTCCTTTTTTAAAACTGTCCTCCAGATTTTAGGATTGTCTAAAGAAGTCATCCCAATACATATTGTTCATAAGATTTATGTCAACATTTGTAGCAGGAAAAAAAGGAAGGGGTTATTCAGTACTGAGTGTAAGATCTTGGTATATAGATTGTTAGCATCTTTATTGTCGATATGGTTAAAATTAGACAGCTTACTGCTAAAGATACATTACACAAAACAAAGATGCTTAAAAATGTCAGGCGATAAAACATATGCCCAGTCCATAGTAAATGTCATAAAATACAAGCACATACAAGAAAAGAAAGGCCGTGTAATAATAAAGTTTCTGGTGCATTAACTTTGATCTGTCATTGATCTATGACAAACAAACAGAACAGAAGCATAGAACTGTGTGCATAGTGCAAATAACTGCATCCAACACACTACAATAAAATGTTATTACTCCTAAAATGTGAATAAATCTTGAGATTTACCATCCAAAAATGGTACATTTTTCTAATTAGATCATTAATGAGATTGACTTCAAATTGACTGAAGAGTAAATAAAACCAATCCCTAAACTCTGCACACTGTGCTAAACATACTAATAGAATAAACCAGATAAAGAGAAAAAAAAATCAGTACTTAGAACTCTGCTGTCTTACATCGTTCCTTGTAAGTCAATAATATGGTTTTAATTGAATGTTCAGCCACATTATCGTGCTTAGTAAACAGCAGGTAGAATGATTCAGCTTACAAGTGTCAGCATTGCAACTTCCCAGCAGGGACTTAAAACATCCCTGCCCTTATTCTTTGCAACAAAATCCAAGACTATTTCCCCCCCTCATCTAATGAAGACAACCAGGGATACTCCTACTTTGCTGAGCTACTCCTACTTTGGTGGGCCTTACATGTTACTCAGTTACAAAGACATTCTTGTTACTTTTAGAAGCCCTTTTGGATTTATAGTGGTTCAGGCTGTCAAGCTCCCCGTCCATGGGCCAGATGTGTCACGCGCTGGCCATGCCCATGTCCGGTTTAGCAAAGGGGGAAAAAGTCCCGATACATCACATGACGCTGAGGTGATGACATGAGTTTGACACCCCTGGGTTAGGAGTTGGGGGTTGGGTTTGGGGTTTGGGGGTTTTCTTTTAGGAGGGGGGGGTTGATTTCCCATATTGAATGTTGATATTTTTATAGAATACACTTGTACTTGATTAATTGATGCTATGCTAGTTACATTTAAAGTAAGAAGCTGTTCAACATTATGTCATCTTATAATAGCTAGCAAAGAGCCTTTCTCTTAGCCATGGGATATAGCTTTTGTTCTGTCCTCACTACATGTTAGTCTGTGTGCAGTCGATATGCAGCTAAACCTATCTATCCTCCAATAAAACAGACTATGTGGGTAGATCTGGATACTTTATTGAAAGAACAGGATATGATGAAACTGGGGAAACAGGGTTATATACAATGAGAACCAAATACAAGAAAGACAGTATTAAGTTACTGCTGAACATAACAATTAATAAATACAAGCAATTTAAATCTCACCAGTGGTGCTCTGTGTGTGTGGGATGTGGGTTTGTCCTTAGATGACCATGTGCCACAGATTAAGATGGACTCTTCTTTGTGCTTCTGCCTTCTCCAAATGCTAAAGGAAATGGAGTCTGGCTTCCCAGTGTGCACTTGGTTTGAGAGTGTGGACTGATGGGTAAAAAGGGTTGGGTCAGCTTCAAACAATATACTTGGTATTTTGTCTCTCCGGCCACTAGATGGGGCTAGAGAGCAACAACAGTATATAAAAGTTATATGCTGGGGCATGAAAGCCTTCATGAACATCAGTTGATTTTCTAGATTTTTTGTATCTCTATTTCACTAGCCATCATAATATTTTAATTGCAAGCTGTCAATTCTATATTATAACATCTCAGTGTAATGTAATTCATGTGAGGAAAGTTATTGAAAGAAATCACTGTGGAAAAGTGCCAAAATTAGGCCTCCAGAAGTTGTGAATGCTCCAACACCGCAAGTTTTGAAGGAGAGATTGGACAGCCACTTGTCTGGAATGGTATAGGGTTTCCTGCTTGAGCAGGGGGTTGGACTAGAAGACCTCCAGGGTCCCTTCCAACTCTGTTATTCTGTTATTAAAAGTAAGAGCAACTAAAACTGTCCACGGCTTTAAATATCATTTCTCCCTAACTGTTGTCCTGGAACTAAACTTGAAATGGAAGTGAAACAAATCTCAAATGGAACATCTGGGTTACATCAAGTCTACTAATCCCAGATGTACTAAATTTAAATTTGTCACTTTTTCTTGATAATAAAAATCATTTGCCTGAACCCTGTCTGATTCCTGATGGTGCAGGTCTTCCTGGTAAATATCACATTTCAAGCATTTTTTAGTTTGTTGATCCTGCATATGTTCAAGGAGACATCTGTTGAATGAAGTATTTTTATGTTCTAATGCCTATCAAGAGCAACATTATATGTATTTTTTTTTGAATAGTGCATGGATAGAAATTCTGAACAAGTCAACACTTGACTGACTCATCTATGTACCTCATCTGATTTCTCTACATCTGATCACTCTATAATCCATGCCTAGCTTCTGAAATTAAGGTCCCAATTATGTAATGTGCACATTTTTTACACATAAACCAAAATTGTTCTTGAGAAATTTTATTACTGATTTTTTAATTGGTTGTATATTCCTTGCTAATTCTGGTCATGGTGCCAAAAATTGCCTTTCATCCAGTATCTATGATGAGCATGTTTACACCTGGAAATCAATATGTGAGTCTGCAAGAATCATATGATGAACAGATGGGAAGATTCCATTATTTTAATTTTATTGGAATTTCAATATACTGGCATTATTACTGAATTGTTCAAGCCTATTCCATTTAT
>JANHFL010003561.1:246950-259810 GCA_032468155.1 Oxyrhabdium leporinum | reverse complement strand
CAAAATAAGCCCGAAATAGATCTATACCAGTCTCTCTGAATTTTTAAGAACATCAGTAAAAAATATAATCACATATACATATATATACACACACACACACACACATATATATATTCCTCCTCTAAATTCATTGTGAAAGGGAAATGAAAAAGAATTGCTTGCACCACCACCACTACTCTGCCTCCCTGCCATCATTTCAACATTAGTTGACAAATTTCCCAGCAGTTCTTCAGGGGTGGGAGAGGGGCACTAAAAAGGCATGAAACCACCAACCCACCTTTCCTTTGAAAGCTGCTATGCTGGCCAGCTTCAATGCTAGAGTCAGGAAGTTAGATGAAGCAAGAGTTTTTACTAATTGGAAAAACACCCCACCCAAACTCCACTGAGGTGCAATTTCATTAGAGGGGTGTGTGCACACAGAAACCAGCTGTTTGTTTCAAATACATGAGCCAAAAGTCCATCAGTTCAGCTTCTGAACAGGAACGATATCTTTGAATCCCAGAGCCTCAGAGCTGATCCTAGAAGGAAGCAAATGCCAAATGTGGAAGAGCCTACACTCATCCCTTATTACTTTGAATAAACAAAAGGCAGAAGATATTCATTTCAGTAGGAGAAATCCAGAATCCACAGTGAGGCAAGATTTATATTATAGCAAAGATAAAGACTCCCTCAAACTTAGCTGGATTCCTGGCCCATGTAATTATGTAAATGGGATGTATTTGCCATTGCCTTTTAATGGGACTTTTCCTGCCACTTACCAGTCTATTCTATGAGATTTGCAGGTGGCCTTTCATCAAGGTCCGAGTCTTCTGTTTTCTATCTTCTTTTTCAAGATCAGCTGAGATCACTAGATGCTCCTATCTGTTATGACAACATTTTGATTGATACACCAAAATGTGACAAAATATATGAAAAGATTAATTTAGCAGAATCAAAATGGACGAGAAACTAATCTGCATTAATAGTAAACCCCAAATCAGGGACTTTTATTTGTTTGTTTGTTTAAATTTGCTCTTTTCCTTATAACTAAAACTTTATTCCTGGGGCTTTCAGTTTTCAAACATAAAGAGCACCTTGAAGTTACTTCTGTGTCTACTAATTCAGTAAACATTAAACTTTTATACATACATACATACATACATACATACATACATACATACATACATACATACATACATACATACACATATATATTCATACATTCATATATATACAGATAAGTTTTTATTAAGTTTCAGCCAAAGATAAAATACAAAAAAAAGAGGAATTAAGGAAAAGTTTTTTTTTTAAAAAGCAAAACCAGGCATGCAAAGAGAAGAAAAAGTTAAAAGAGGGAAAAGAATAATTTCCAACTTTCTTTGGTGCAGATACAGAAATAAAATACCTTAATCTCTTAATTCTAAAATTAGCAATAATGAGCATTATTTCTATAATAATAAATAGTTCTAATCGTCAAATCCCAAAATTAAATGTTCTTTTCTTTCAGTTTCTAGCAAAAAGTCCAACCGTGGTTTCTAAATAGAAACAAAGTTAGACAGAGTCTTTTCTTTAATCAGAGTTGTCAGTTTTGCCATCTCAGCCAATTCCATTAGCTTCATCTTCCATTCTTCTATTGTAGGGATTTGTAAGACCTTCTATCTCTGTGCATACAAAGGTCTTGCTGCTGTTGTCCTTTAAGGAAACAAAGTCCCATGGTTTTTTTTCAATCTATTTTTTCATATTTTTATCCAAAATTTGCCCATTTAATCATACAGTCTTTGACATATTCATCTTCCATATTTATTTTAAATATGGGAGATGAATATGTAATTTAAATATCTCTGTCAACTGAACATAAGCAAATCATTGACTTCCGACTGATGTTGCAACATTTCCAGTCACAGGGAATGGAGCTCTCCGTTCCTGTGCTGGCTTCTCCCTGTTTGTGGGCTCCAAAAGGAGCCAAAGCTGCCTTGTAGGGGCAGCGAAGCTAAGGAGGAGTGCTCTGAGAAGTCGCAGGAGATATTGCAACTCTCCTGCTGAACCCTGAGCTTTTTTTCTCTCTATGCCATGGCGAGGAGAAGAGGCAGCCTAAAGATGGCCACTATGAAGCTGGGACAGCCAAGAAACATCTAAGAATTGTACTGGAGTGGAGTCGGTGATCAGTGTCTGGAACTGGATGAGAAGAATCCTTTTTATTTAAAAAGCCAACCCCAAAAGAATATCCAGGAAAAGAGAGGCTCATTGCTACTTTCAAAAGTGGTGGTTTAATATTTTGAGAAGAATTTTAAAATTGAAGGAAAAAGAAGGGAGAAGGCAAAACTTTTAAAAATACAGAAAATTGGATTTTTAAATTGGACAGACACTGTTTCGGATAGGCATTTTAAAATGCTGGAACTATTTACTTAAAAAACTAGCATCATCTTTATATTTTGGATTGTTACCTTTAAAATTGGATAAAACTAATTAATATTGAAATTTGACTTAAGAGTGCCATCTGCTGACAAAAGGAAGGCATAACACATTCCCCAAAATCCCAGAAATACTTGGCTATTGGAGATTTAAATGTGAGAATAAGAAAGACATTATTATTAAAGTGAGTCCTGAAGGCTTCAACACAAGATTGAATTTATAGAGGAATTTATGAAGGTTCTGAAAAAATTTTGGGACTATCCAGAGGAACAGGTCAATTAGCTTTGGGATATAAAGATTCATGAATATTGAACTTTTTGAGAAGTGACTTTGGTTTGAATATATGGATTATTGGACAAAAAAGGAACAAAATAAAATTAAATGAGATGCTCCATCAGCAAGAAATTAGTGAAATTTGGGAAGAAACTGCATCGATAACTCAGAGTATTAAGGATACTTTGACAAGAAGCTATAAGGGGATTATGAATCAAATACAGCAAATAGATGAAGAGCTGGAAAATATGACACAAATGACAAGGAGTGACCAAGATGCCCAGGAAGATGAGGAGACAATTGAAAGAGTAGATGAAAAACAGAGACAAACCAACAAATGAAACAAGATGACGAGATAAAAACAAAAATAATAATGACTGATGAAACAAGCTGAGGGGGGGAGTATTTTAAGGGAATTAAAAGAGGAACTGGAGCTGCAGGAAGACTTTTTTGGGAGAGAGATAGGGAGAAGAGCAGATATCTTGAAAATTACACAATGGAATAGGGCTGAGAAGGGAGAAATGTTTAAAATGATTGGTCAAGGTGTGGAAGCAGACAGAGATAGATCCAAGAGAGGAATATGGGAACTAAGAAAAGAACAATTAAAGCAGACAGGAGATGATGGATAGAAAGGGAATATTTTTAAATATAATAATGGCATAATTAAAATTTAGAATAAGGATGGAAACTAATAATAAGACGAAGTAATAATAAGAGAGGAAATCAGAATTTGAATGATGGTAATATTAAGCATGTTTGAATAAAGTGGTGATTGGCATAAAAATAGCATATTGAAATATTGAATAATTAAATAATGGAAGATTATTCCATAAGGATAGAGAATAGGCTGAAAAATATAATTCCCAACTTCCTTCCCGAGTCTCATAAGGTCTGGACCACCCCAAAATCCCTAACTATGAGGTTGGAGGTACAATTCTACTTGAAGAATATAGAATTAGTGGTAACCCTGAAGATACTTCAATGCCAAGGTGAATAGGAGTTTGTAGATAATCTTTTTATGTAAATTAGCTTTTATACCATATTCATGGTGTACCCAAATATATTTACTTGGAATGAGTTTATGAGAAGGTAGCGGTGACACTGAAAGGAAGTAGTAGTGAAAGGAAACCTATTATTATGAAAACTGCATTCCTTGGTGCAGCTTCTTTAAAGCAGGTGCCTGTAAATATGAAAAATGAGCTTTATTTCAGTTGAATTTAAAACCAGCCTTGTAGCTCATTTATGGCAGTTCTCTGCTTCTGCAATAGCTTATAATAAAAGTCCTCATAGAGTTTGACCAGGTGGAATAGTTGCCAGTTCTTCCGAATACTAAATTTCAGCAAGTCTCTTGAGTGAGGATCCCAACTGGCTGAGAAGGCAAACAATTTTTCCTAACCAATTCCTACTTCCAGTTTCCACAGCTTCTTGCTGCATCGATCATGTAGGCTTTTAATTATTCCACTTTTCTTCGAAGTGAATCATGAAATTTTAATGTCTGCTATTTTAATTTGGAACAAAAAAAAAAACAACCAAAAGAAATAACAGTATGAGAGAACATTGAAGCCTACATGTTTCTCCCACTCTTTCTCTCATTAAAAAAATATAAAGAGCTTATAAAACTTGAGTACTTTGAAAGAATGTTCAAGCTTTTGTTTTTGAATTCCTGGTTGAAAGGTTTGGGGGTTTTTTTTCTTTCTCTTCTTATGTTAAGAGAATTTAACAGTTAATATCAGATGTCCAACTAAATATTCCCCTTGCACACAAAAGAAACTGGCATTGATCATGCCGCTGAAGGGGTTTATCTGAAATGGATTGCTTTTTGAAATCTGCTGCATAGTTCTAATCCATACTTTCAATTCCTAATTTCAGATACTCTGTCATGTTTGGGTTTTACATGACTTTCACTTAGTGCTGTGCTGGTAAATGCTTAACAACCGGCTCTCCCCCACTTCCCCAAATAGTTTCCTCACTGACACTTCTGGAGCCATTGCAGGCCCAGCATGTTACCAAACGGCAGATAGGCATCCCAGCCATCATGGCTCAGCTCTGCACTCAACTAGCTTACAACATTTCGGAAAATTTAACAATCAGTTCTCACAAACCAGCTCCAGCACACTAGTGTTTCGGTGTCCCTTCTTGAAGTGGTGGTGGTAGTGGTGGTAAATTTCTTTAGTTTTATACAGTACATATTATACTATATAAAATGTGTGGTGTTTTTGTTAGACTGACCACTAGGAGATACCATATGACCCATATTTGTAGATATAGCTAATGTAATCTCTGTATCTCTCTGCTCTGAGAGCTTAAAAGAAGGAAGACTGTATAGCTCATCCTGAGAACTTCTGTAATCTCTTCCTGCAAGAACTAAGTATCTGAACTTAGGTATTTCCTAAAGCTTAAGGCACTGTAGAAAGTAAACTAAAATGCTAAATCCATTTCTCATAAAAGACCAGATAGAGGACTTGAATTACATCTGGCTTTGATGAATCCCCATGTAGTGCCACGTAGTGGTCAATGTGACCACTTTGAGAAATATATAAGAAAACACCATTAAAAAATGATTAAAAATTATTTTCATTGCCTACAGAAACAAGGGCAACAAACAGTGGATAGAGTTTCACTTATCTACATCACATTTAAATATAAATAGATACTTTCTGTGATGGTAAGATCTGTAAAAGAGTAGAATGGTCTAACTAGGACTGGGCAATTTTTAAAGAGAGGCGGGACACCATCTCTCACAGATGGTTTAATTGATTTTCCTGCACATTGTAGAGCAGGGGTCCCCAACCCTCAGGCCGCAGCCCATTCAGAACCGGGACACTTGTGCAAATGAAGATGCATGCGAGCAGGCTCACCTGCCACTTGCCAGGAACCATTCACACACACACACACACACACAGGTCCAGAGATCCAGAAAGGTTGGGGACTATTGTAGATTCTTATGGTCCCATCTAATTCTATAACTGTATGATGGTTTCCTTTCTTAATCATACTATTCTACAATGTAAAATTTATCAACATAGGCTAGATCTTGTTCATAGTTTGGAAAATACTTAAGAAAGGAAAAAGTTTCCTGCATGTATAATCATTCCCTTTATTCAACTTTAGATGCCTTAATCCCTGGTGAAAATGAATAAGGAAGGAGATGAAACTGACAGAAGTAGTAAGAAAGGCAGGAGAAGAAAAAAAAACTTGTAACTAGAAAATTTGGGGGGGGGGGTATCTTATAATCGTTCCCAAGCTTACTATTGCTCTGAATATAATTCTTCTAACTTGTTCCATTCATCTCCATTTGTTTAAACAATGAAAAGCTCATTCTAGGCAAAAGGTGTCAATTGATGTGAATGAGGGCATCATACAAAGACATAACTAGGTTTTTAAGGTCTTACAAAAGGCCAATAAGATCAGGGCCATTCTAATTTCTGGAAGGAGAATGTTCCAGAAGGAACATCTCCTAGTCTCTGCCAGCTGACATTCTCTGATTGACCTGAAGCATGCCCATCCTGTCAGACCAGATTGAATGGATAGGGACAACTGGGAGATGATCCCTCTGGTAATGCAGACTCAAGCTATTATTTCATTTATACTTAAGCTTAAAATGATATCTCTCTCACACAAGCCAACGTTCAAGTGTGGATCAGCTTTGTAATTTACTACTTTAACCAGGAATGATTTGGTACTTTAATATTGTGGGAAATTAAAATGGCCAGTCTACAGAAGAGAAGATCTGGTGGAGAAGAAAACAGTTATTTTAGAGACTGACTCTAAAATGGGGGTTGAACAGAAGAAAAAGACAGGAAGACCTTGGGCTATTGAGAAATGTTTCTCCTTCCACTTGTCCTTTGTTACATTCCGATTGTTCTCAATTCAAGTTCAGGAGACAGTTCAGAGCATAATAAAAGAACCACACAAGCATGAGCTATGGATGCCTAAAGTGATGCCCAAAGGAGACAGTTTTGTGTTCAAAAATCCGACCTAAAACCCATGTATACTTTACACCTTGTATAATCATTACGTTTGGAATGCAAATTGTAACCTAAATGCTTGAGGCCACATCTTTAGACCCAGAAGCCAGCTGGTTTGCAAAAGTCACAAAGATAGTAATTCTGGGAAGCTTATGAAGAGCTCTCAAAGATACAACTATTCTGTATCGGTCTCTTAGCAATTTATATTTGGAGATTTTCTCCCTCTTTAAATAAAGATTCCAATTAGCAATCATGATGCATTACCATTAATCAATGGGTCCTCCAGTAAGCTGCCTAAAGATATCCTAAATTAATCTAAACTGGACTTTGCTTTTCCCCATAAATCATATTCTTGTCACAAAGGAAGACCAGAGTCTGGTATTCCCCATAGTTGATGTATGCTGCAAAAATGCTTCAGCTTCAATTTGACTGTGAAGTATTGATTTCATATTATTACTCATAATAATGTGTCTGAGTTATATCTAAGTTTTGCTTTTAAAAAAAATGTGCCTCTGAAAGCCCATTTCTGACAGAATCTGCATTTATTTATTTATTTAAACTATCTCCCTCATAGAGGGAGAGCTATATAAAGCTGTCTCTTTAATAAAACTTTTCCTAGGGGAGTGCAATTTGAGTTGTTTTGTTTGCCTAAAACACACCTCTCTATATATCTCTCCAAAGTATTTTTCTATTTTTCTGACAGATAGGAAGTAACAGATGAAGCTTGGGAAAATCGCATCAAACACCCAAACAATTAGCATAGGCCAGGACTGTCTAACTCCTGACCCTTAGGCCGGATGCGTCACGTGCTGCCCACGCCCAGTTTAGTGAAGGGGGGGGAATGTCCCGATACATCATGTGACACTGCTGTGATGACGTGAGTTTGGCACCCCTGGCATAAGCACTCCCAGGGCTGTGTACTCCCTCCAGAACTCTTTTTTCTCTATACCAATGACTGCATTTCTAAGAATCCCTCTGTTAAAGTACTGAAGTTTGCAAATGATACAACAGTCATTGATCTCATTCAAGATGGTGATGAGTCTGCATATAGCCGGGAGATTGAACAATGGGGTCTGTGGTGCACCCTAAACAATCTGGAGCTTAACATACTTAAAACTACAGAGTTGAGAGTAGAGCCCACCTATTCTACCACCTCTTACTATATTAAACAACACAGTATCAATAGTAATGTCTTTCAAGTTTTTGTATTCTCTCACGATTTGAAATGGACACCTAGCATCAGAACCATCATTAAAAGGCACAACAAAGAATGTTCTTCCTGCATGAACTCAGACAGTTCAGACTGCCCCAGGAGCAGCCAATATAGTTCTACAAAGGAATTATTTGTACTTCTAAAACTTTCTGGTTTGGGACAGCAACCAAATAGGACAGATACAGATAGTTAGGACTACAAAAAAAGGGTTTGCAACCAACCTTTCTTCCATTGAGGACCTGTATATTGCATGGGTCAGAAATAGGGCTGTGAAAATACCTACAGAGCCCTCACATCCTGGACATAAACATAAAATTTAAATACTATATGAATAATATGGAGAAAGATGTTTAATATATTAAGAAAAAGATTTCTTGTGCTTCTCTTAGGATGGTCCTATTGATCCACAGAACTGGCTCAGAAATTGTAAGTTTTTCTGGGGAAAAAAGGACTACCTGGGCATAAATTAAGATTAATTTGCTTAAATTAGAGGCATTCAAAATAGCAGAATGCCCCATCAAGTGTTTAGAGAAGCCACAGAGCCTTGATCAGAGCTTTTTTCAGAATGGGATATTTTTTTAGAGAAAGTAAACCAAATGGCAGTGTAACACTAAACATAGAAATCTACAATGCTGCCAGATATACATGAATAGGGAAGTGTGATTGACATCGCTACAGCACCTTCATCTGAATGTAATTTCAGTCATTTTTAATCACATTCCTTGAGCAATATTTATTTTAGATGATTCTTTGTCAGTATACTTCTTCTCTAGTTTTTCCCCCACTATCATCTAAATGCAATTCACAAATTTCTCAGCCAAAATGGTGCATGTCCTTACTGATTTTATGGAAAACATCCTTGGAAATGTTCAAGATGGAGCTCCATTTTCAGTTGGGACCACAATTTCTGAGATTTGTAACAGAATGGATACTCTAATGAAAAATTCTGAACTTGTAGCAGAATAATTCAAAATAACAAGAGACGAACATGGTGATAAGATGAATGGCAAAAAAGAAAGATAGCATTTCTTTTTAGATAGTGACACTATGAAATACTCTTCCCATCCAGTGTCTATACACTGGACTTTTTGGTATCATATGAACCTATTTTTCTAGGAATTTTAGAAAATCAAGTAATTATACAAATTCTAGACACATTATTTTATTTTTTATTTTGATTATAATGTTGCATGTATTACTGACATTTTAGCTCATTTTATTTGCTCTTTCATCTTTTTCATAAAATATTATTAAACTATTTTATATATCATCCAGAGAAAACTTATATAATCAACTTATCAGGACCAGTGTTCTGTAGTGGCTAATATACTGGACTCTGACTAGAGAGTCTATAGTCGAGTCTCTCTGACTAGAGAGACTAGTCCCAAATGTTTGTATTTTTTTAATATAGGCATATTGCAATCAGCTAAGAATTGCATCAGCTAAGAAATATAATTTACAACTGAAAGGGTTTTTTTTTTTCTTCAGCATCAGTACAAAGTGCAGAAGCCCCCTTGATCTTGCACGGATTACATTAATCTTTTCAGACTGGGAAGATCTGGGAGCTGGATAGTGAAAAATATAGATCTTTTAAAACTGCAATGCTCTGAGAAATGTCTGACAATTTTTACTTTGGCAGAAACACAAGAAGGATAAATATTTTCCAGCTTCCCTCTGGTTTCTGTTATACCTACTGTGGATTTAAGGGAGATAAAGTGATATTACGATTAGCTATTCTGTGCAAGAAAAGCCTCTCCGAAAAGGTGTCCTGTGTCATTCAGGTGTGAGAGATAGGGATTTGAAGTAAAAAAAACAACAAAAAATGGTTTCTACTTTTTATTCATATTTTCCACTTCCTATTCCATTAATAGTAATTAAGTACTTGTAGTTTTCTGCTTCCTGTGGGTTGTGGTTGTTATTTTCTTTTTTAAAAATCACTGTGATTAATAAACAATTAAAACTAAGTTATACCCCACATTTTGTAACAATAAAGCATATTTGACCTAAAATAATGGAACAGCAACTCGGGGTCCTTTTAAAATGAAGCTTTTAACCATGGCCAAATTACATTGCATGTAACATTAGCCTAACTAAAGGCCACTTTTTATATAGATATTTCTGCCCATAAAAATGATCACATTTTAAGTTGTTTAAAATTGCTAATGCAATGTACATGTTCACTGTGTGTTTATTCCTGCAAGTTACTAGTGCCCCCTTGCCTTCCAGCTCAAGAAAGTAGAACTCTTGAAACTTTGAAATTCAAACAGGATACTTTTTATCGAGCAGAAGTGATAGCAGGCAAAGTGAAAGCAAGTTCTAAAGTTTAACAAAAGATACAGTAACTTTTAAGGTATCCCAAACCCCACCCCAGTCTTGTGATGGCCACTGGCCAATCCACAAGTGCAAAGATGCTTTGGTAATGGTCATTTTGAAGAAGAGATAAGGACTCTCAGAGAGCCTCAGACAGGAATGCAATAGAAGCGAGAAACGAAAGTGTAAGAAATTGAAAGTTATGTTAATAGGATTTATAGTGTCCTTTCCCCCCTGTGCAAGGCAGTGGAAACTTACAGTAAAACCATTCTCCCTCCTCTCCCCCTGGAAAGAATGGCAGATACACGTTTGGGGATCTGACACCAGGTGTCTGAAATAAGCATAGTATAGGAGCTTTCAAAGTTGAGCTTGAAGAAACATGCTATGCTACTTGTATCCCTTACAAACCACCAATTAGCAGGGGATTGGGCACAAAATCTTACTGGCAGTAAGTAAGTAATACATGCTGCTGATTAAGTAACAGGTCCTGACACAAGAACCCACTTTACCATAGCCATTGCTCCAACTGAATAGTCTATACCAGGGGTGTCAAACTCAAGGTCCGCTGGCTGGATCTGGCCCATGGGGTGCTTAGATCTGGCCCACGGGGCCACCCTGGAAACAGCTAGGAGCGGCCCACGGTGCCTCTGCCAATGAAAACGGAGCTCAGACGGCCCTCCCAAGCTCCATTTTCACTGGCAGAGGGTTGCAGGGGCCGTTGCAGCCAAAAATGAAGCTCAGGAGCCTGTTTTCGCTGGCAGAGCGCTCAGGCCACCACAGGCGCCTCCGACACAAGTGACTTTGAGCTGGCCAGGCCTCCTGAGGTCAAACACAACCTTAATGCGGCCCTCAATGAAATCGAGTTTGACACCCCTGGTCTGTACTGATTATTCAACCACAAGATTCTACCATTCAATTTAAAAAGAAAAAAATAGCAACAGGGATTATTTTTAATACAGAATTGCACTTGTAGACTGATATTTATGTCTGAAAAATGTCCATTTAATATGATGGTTGAGTGCATTAATATTCCTTCAAAGAAAAAGAAAGAAAAACCTCTCTTGAGCAAATCGGTGTAGAATAGATTTTTCTAATAATAGATCATAAGGGGTTTTTTTCCCCTTCAATTGGCGATGTTCCCTAGTTATTTGTTACAGTTCTTTTAAATAAATATTTCAAAATATTTTTAAAAATCTGAAATGTAGTGGCTTCTTCTGTAGGTTGGCAGACATGTAGCAGTCATTACTACCCAACCTAATATTGTGGCTCTGGGTAAAAAAACAGGGAATGAGGTGCTTCTTCTGAATGTCTATTGTTCTTGTGGCCAGAACATTCAATCATGAATTTTGTTTCTAACTTTGGGGTCTGATCCCACCAGAATTGAGCTAAGTCACAACAACCTGTTCACCACGTTATTCACATCCCTCTTGGGGACAAAAACTTACACTGTATAAGCAACTGTTATACATGATTTCATCTATAAAGTAAAATAAACAATTATTTTTCAAACATTTTCTATTATTTGTAAAAGAAAGTCAACATGAATTCACCATCTAAATTATCAAAATATCTGTGTATTCCATTAAAAAAAATTCTTACAGTGTCTAGTTTGGCAGATGATACTTTCTTTCTTTGAAACTCAATTTCTTCTATTTCTCTCAAAAGACCGTCCATCATCTCCTGTTTATAAACTTCAGCTCTTTTCAAAATATTTAAGAATGTTTCAGGATTCACAGGGCTCCGGACAATTTTAGCCTGCACTGCAGTTAATAAAAATTCAAACCAACAAAATGTATTCAAACTTTTTTTAAAAAACCAATGCATTTTTTTCTTTTGCATGTCCCCATTGATGTAGCATACAACCGTAGAAATGAATGAGTAGAAGAGATAAATAATAAAAGTGTGTTTAGTTATTATTACACAGCAGCTATATTTCTAGATAGCCATTCATGAAGGACATATGAGCACTGAAGTATCACCTTGTCGGTTCTTCTAAATGTAAAATAACAGAGATACAGGGAATTGAAATTATCTAAAATCCAGTAAAATCTCAGTTTAATAGAGATCCTTGTCCTTCCAACAAAAGGTATGTATCTTATCTCTTAACATAGAAACCACTTCTGCCTAAGCCTAATCTTCAGGCTTGCTCATTCTGAAGCTTCTTCCACTTTCTCAATTTTGCACAAAATGCAAGTTGGATTTATCCAATACACACCTTTAATGGATGCCTTCTCCAAATTAATCCATTAAACTCAGGCTTTCAGCTATAATGATTAAAATGAAGGTGGGAATAAATCAAAGGCTACTTTGGGCTGCCATTACAATTATTTCCCTGATTCAGACATTAACAGGGAAGGCAAGGGAGAAGAGAGGAGAAAATAATTCGCCCAGGCAAAATTACTTTTCAAAGTTTGAGTTAACTTTATTAGGTGGTTATACAAACAAATGTGATGGGGCTGTGTACCAATGTGACAACATTACTGAAAAAAAATATAATGCTGAGTTTATTGTCAATCAGTGAGACATGAAAGGAAGAGGTAAACTCAAGGACATACCGTATTTTTCACACTATAAGATGCTTCAAAGCATCTAGCTTTTGGGGCGGAAAACAAGAAAAAAAAATCTGCCTCTGCCTTTGCCTCCCAGCAATTTGCCTCCTTGCAGCAAACAGCAAACAGCCTGGTCAGTTTCAGCACAGCCTGATT
>JANHFL010003561.1:219431-238481 GCA_032468155.1 Oxyrhabdium leporinum | reverse complement strand
TGCAGGGAGGCCCACTAGGCCCAAAATAGGGCATGGGGGGTGCAGCGTGGCCCCCACACACCCCATTTTGGCTCCCAGGGGACCTTGGGGAGGCTCACTAGGCCCAAAACGGGGCACAGGGGGTGTGGTGCTCCATTTTGGCTTCCAGAGGGCTGCAGGGAGACCCACTAGGCCCGAAACGGAGCATGGGGTGGCCACACCCACCCAGTTACATGACCAATAAGCCACGCCCACCAAGCCATGCCCACAGAACCGGTAGTAAAAAAAAATTGAATCCCACCACTGGACTAAGTCCCATATCTCTTGAATTCTGTGTTCCTTTATCTAATTCCAAGAAGGTGCTAACCATTAACTGAGAAGATTCCTGTACATAGTCTGTTTAGCAACAAATCAGTTTAACTGGAGATTAGTTCCTAATCCTAACTGTAACTCTGGGAACATCCACAAATTTTACATCAGAATATAACAGAATGCCCCTAAGAAGGTTACCTGGATTCCTGCATGAAATGGCGCTGCTGTTCAATGGTTAAATGATCTAGATGTCTGGTCATAGGTTTAGACATGGATGAATGAGATTTGACCCCAGATTTCCCCAATCCTAGGTCAAGTTTCTAATTATTATATCAGTTATGGATTTCTGGGTATGCTTACATTCCACAGAAATTAATTTGCCTTTAGTATTCAGTTAAACATTTAAATTTATAGTACTGGAAGAAGAAAAGCAAGATAGATGAGATGATAATATTCAACTATAATTTAGATACATTAAATGAAAATTAGTACTAATTTAGCATACTTTCATGCAGGAGTAGAGCATTAATTACTAACAATAATTAATTAAATATCATTTTGTGCTAAGTATTGCAAAGTAGAATGCTAAGAAAAGAGTAAGATCAATAAAAACAGCTGAAGTGAATGTAATAATTCAAAGGATGATTTTGTTCAGTTTGCATTTTAATACAAAATTACAGACAACCTCTAAGCAGAATTATATGACTATATTCATAATGAACACATCAATTAAAATAATGCATACATAGTGCAAAAATGTAAAAGATAAAACTGTATTATATGCTGTATGCTGCATCAATGCACATATTGGAACACAAGTTGTATATACTTTTTAAAAATGCAAAAATCACAACCTTTAAGCAATTTTGAAATCAAATTCTCCACCACTCATAAATTTTGAAAAGCAATTTTTCTACTCCTAATGTGTGTGTGTGTGTGTCATATACAATACAATATATAAATTGTAACCGAATATTAGTGGTGGAAAAATTGATTTCAAAATTGTTTAGTTTCTGATTTTTACACAGTATATATCCCATCAAGACTGTTGCAGGAAAGGCATTTTTCTTGATAGCAAAAGAGAGTGATATTGTATAAAACTCATTATGCTACATTCATATCTTATGCAATATTATTTTATGCAAATATTGAAAGATGTTTTAGACTTTTAGACTTTTTTCTACCTTTTTTGGTAACTACATTTTTTTCATATAAAAGGTATCTAAATAATTAATTGTTTCCATTATTTTTCAGAGGAAAACCGAAAGGATTAAGGATACTTATTTATTTGTCTTGCTTATTTCTTCATGCTAGAATCCCTGAAGTTTTTTGAGAATAAATATATTTAGAATATATTGGGGGAAAAATAGATCAGGGCAACTAATATGCTGGGGAGGAAAAAGCTACATGTCCCTCCGTCTGCCTTAAACTCCCTTCTCAAGTTCATTGATCTAGATGCTTCTCCTGAAATTGTGGTTCTCCAAAAGGCTGCAGGTAGGAAGGACAACTGAACTTTCAGACAAGCAACTTTGCCATCTCGAAACGCTTCTGATTCCAAATAATACAGTATTGGATATTGTTCCAAGTTGTTCTAACCATTTTCAGTCTTTTGGGAAACTGGAATTTTGAAGACAGGATGCTGGGGACTGCTGTCCAACTGATGCTGAGAATGGCCAAGTAATTACCATGTTTCCCCGAAAATAAGACCCAGTCTTTAATTTTTTACCTCCAAAAGAGGCATTAGGTCTTATTTTCAGGGAATATCTTTTCCACTGTCTCACTTCACAGCAGCAGCACTGCCAGCCCCACCCAGCAGGAGCCCATATGGCCACTGCTGCCCAATTCTTCTGCGGCCGCTTGCCATTGTTCAAACACTGCACCCCCAGTCTTTCCTGAAGGCCTCTGCAGCTGAGAAACAAGCTCCAGATTGTGTGTGTTGCCCTCGGCCTTTGTTTCCCAAAGGCCTCTGATGGCAAAACAGAGGCTAAGGACAACACGTACAAACAGCAGCAAGCGGCAGCAGAAGAAGTGGGCCAGCAAGGCGAGGCAGGTGTCGGGGCATGGGAGGCCTGGCTGCAACTGTCCTAAGGTAAGTGAGAGTGGGGCATGTGGTGCAGCTCCAACCACCAATCCCCACCCTACCTTGATTTTTACCTGTGAGACTCACCCCACCTCATGCAACCTGGTGCAATGGAGTGGGTGGGATCTCAACTAGGCTTATATTGGGGTAGGGCTTATATTGGGGGTAGGGCCTATACTGGGCGCTGGTGTAAAAAAACAAAAATCAAGCTAGGGCTTATTTTTGGGACAGGTCTTCTTTTCAGGGAAACATGGTAATGTACATCTACCAGCCAGTAACTGGTCCACTAGGGTGGCATACCATTAACAAAAGCTAGCCCAATTCATTTAGTCTTAAACCAATTGTATTTACGTATTGATAAACTATTTGTTATTCATGTTTTTAGCTATTGCTTATTATTTAGTACATTATTATTTAATATATAGCAATAGCTTTTGGAGGTGGTACTTTGCATCATTTGGTGTGGTTACCCATTATTTGAAGTGCTTGTTAAGTAGAAATGACACTGATTTGATCAGATCTTCTGCCTCCTATTTAGGAATGCCTGACCATAATACTGCTGGGCAAGACCATGATACCAAGTTGCTTAGGAAGGTTTTCTGTAAGGAGGAATGTTACTGATAAGATAATGGGCTTAGACTACCTTAGCTATTGTAATCTTTAACTTGTAACCTTTAGCTGAACAGTGTTGCAAACTGTTGCAAATAAACAGTTTCTTTTCCTTTCCACCTATCTGGTGTGCAGGCCCAATGTGGTTCATGGGGCTGTACACCAAGTAAAAGGATCCAATATTTCTGGGACAACATCTTCAAAACCACTTCCTTAATCTAGTGAACAGTCCTGGATTTACTATGGCAAGAGAACAAAGCTGCCATGTAGGTAAACTGTGACCTTTCTTCAGAAATCATAAACCTCCACTTCAAATGCAAGACATTAGATCCAAACTTCTTGGGCCATACCATTGTGTACATTCAGTGGTGGGATTCAAATAATTTAACAACTGATTCATTCAGGGTCAGGTTGGCTGTCGTGGGAGGCGTGACCCATCCTCATCCCCCAGCTCCACCACACATGTGGGATGAGCCTCCTGCGATGGCCATCCTGATCCTGAGTGAGCCAGTTGTTAAATTACTTCTCCCCCCACTATCAAAGTGGATCCTGAGTGCTGAGCTGCACTGCAATGGAGAAATGGGCAACAGAGTGGCCAGCACGAGGGAAGGAGGAGGAGCAGGGAGAAGAAAGAGGGAAAATGGCCTTCTCCTTTTTTCATGCAGGCTGCTTCATTGCCTGTTTCTCCAGTATAGCGCAGTGCCCAGGATCCACTTTGATAGTGAGGGGTGGGTAATTTAACAACTGGTTCACCTAAACCAGTGCAAACCGGCTGAATCCCACCACTGTGTACATTGTATGTAGTGCCTTTTTTCCTGATCAAGAGAAAAAATAGAGGGAAGACAGATTTCTTGCTTTTGCAAACTTTTAACTTGTTTGATCTGCATGACAGTGACCTTTGTTACATATGCTGGTTTGTAAGTTTAAGGCATGTTGATTTGAATTTCAAGCTTTATCTTTCTCCGAAAGAAATTTCACAAGGTTAGTTAGTTTGGATTAAAAAAGCTCTTCAAGGTTAATTTGTTCAAGGAATGTGACCTATTGTTAGATCTGGAGGATGGTGGAAATTATCCTAAAATATTTAGCCAAACTTTGTTTTAAAATATAAAGCTAACAACAATGAAAACTGCAAGAAGCATCCCCAAGGTGTATGATTTCATGCTGGATATAACAAATAGCATTTTTCTGCACTTAAAGCAGAAAAAAAAGTGCTGCAAAATGAAGTCTGGTCATTAATTGGGCCAAGTGATCTTTACTTACAAGGTTATTCCTGCAGTGATACCCTTTGGAGCAGATTAATTTTCACATTCTTTTCCATTACTGAAAAAGGAGAAGGGGAGGGGGAGGGAGGGAAGGAATCCTACACTCTTGATCTGTATTTTTGGTGTACATTAATAGAGAGAATGAATCCTTATTCACAAAATATGGAGACCTCATGAATGTATGGAATAAATAAGACAGTAATAATAAAGCAATAAAGTGGCAAAACTTCTTAAAACTATACACGGTGAGAATCATCATCATCATCACCACCATCATTGTTCTCTTCTAATCACTTGGGATGACTGTACAAATATCCTTTATAAAACTGGTGGAAATTAGATAGGGTCTTTGCCTCGTTAACTTTTCCCTGATCTAGGCTAATGGGCAAACAAAAATATATTCATAGATTTTGCATATCTCTTTCTGGAAAAATATTGCAGAATTTAAGCAAAAACAAGAACCTATTGGAGCTTTGCTTCCAGATATGATAAACTTCATTCCAGTCTTAGTTCTTGCAGCTGTATAAAATTACAACAAAATTACTGAATAATTCACTTGATTGATGATAGGTCTTGTGCAGGGATGTAACACCATATAGAAATAATAGGAACCAATTCATAGGTTCCAAACAGTAACTGATATAAACAAATGTCTTCTTATTTGAGAACTCTACAAGACATGGGTTTTGTAGTTTGTAGGTTTTATGGTCTGTAGCTAAACATGTACACAAAAATGCATACACATGGATTATATGGAGATGATTGTTAACAGAACATATGTAGACCTTGAAGAATGTATTAAAGTGAATTTTAGAAAAAATGTACAGAAAATAAAATGAATCTTTGTTAAAATGAGAATCTGATTAAAGCTAAATTAAATTAATTCATCAATCCCTAAGATGGGTCCTCTGGCAAAACACTGTGATGATATACCACAGTATAATTTCTTTTAATCTCCAAATGCAGTTTCCAGTTCTGGAAAGTTATTTAAAAGAAGAAAAGATAACAAAATTGTAGAAAGAGATGGGTGAAATTCAGATATCAGCTTTCTATATAAATTGGTTGCCTAAAAATTAAGTCATTTATGTCTTTCAAAATGGAAAAATACCAGACTTGTCATTACTAACTACATTTTAAACTGTATGTAAAAGTATGTTACTTATGTAAAATTGTTATATAAGCAGTAACAATTGGTATTAAAATAACTTTTTTCTTGGAAATTAGTTATTTATATGGCAGGAAATATTGGGAATCATAGTCCAACATTTTGAAGTGTGGTAAATTGGAGAAAGCCATATTTTATTAATCCTCATATAATTTCTTTTTTTCTAGCCCCTTTACTTGAAAAAAAATCTATCCCTATTATTTATACTTACTTTTTAAAATAATTTTAACCCTAACCACCAAAACCACAATCATGGCCCCTTTGGCTGCAGGACAATAGTTTGAAGTTGGATTGAGAAGATTGCCTAGTTTCTTTTTATTCCAGTGAACTGAAGTAAAACTGAAGTTTACTAAATGCTATTGTTGTTCTAAACCAATGGCTGAATCTGTAAAATAACATAGAGGAGTCATTAGCAAAAGAACTGAGTACTAAATGTGCCCTAACTTTATTGGGTCTCTACTTCCCGTTGTACCCAAGAATTCTTGCCCCATACCATACTATATTTAATTATTTTAAAAAAATGTATTTATTGCTGTGGCTTTGGAAAAAGTGCAGAGAAGAGCAACTAAGATGATTAAAGGCCTGGAGACTAAAACATACGAAGAACAGTTGCAGGATTTGGGTATGGCTAGTCTAGAGAAAAGAAGGACTGGGGTGACATGATACCAGTATTTGAGGGTATTTGAGGGTATTACAGTATTTGAGGGGCTGCCACAAAGAAGAGGGGGTCAACTTATTTTCCAAACACCAGAAGGCAAGACAAGAAATAATGTATGGAAATTAATCAAGGAGAGATGCAACCTGGAATTAAGAATAAACTTCCTAACAGTGAGAACAATTAACCAGTGGAACAACTTGCCTTCAGAAGTTGTGAGTGCTTCATCACTGGAGTTTGTAAGAGAAGATGGAAAGCCACTTGTCCACATATAGGGGCTCCTGCTTGAGCAGAGGGTTGGACTAGAAGATCTTCAAGGTCCCTTCCAGCTCTATTCTGAATTGCAAATTTGAATGTAGGGATTTATTCAATGTGTGCATATATCAGCCAATCTGGTGACTTATGTCCATTAAGTCATGAATGCGGGAAGAAAGTAGCAATATAATAAATAAGATAATTTAAAATCATCATTACAAATAACCATTGCATTAACTCATCCCTTAACACACTAATTTCAAAAAAACAACTTTGTTATGATAATTTTTTGGAGAGATCCAAAGTTAGTACCAGCAGGGATAACTTGGGGGTTGGGGTAGGAGGGGAAAGTCCAACAAAAAGCACCACTTCTTACATATGATGGACAGTCATCTGTGAACTGCATGGATTAGATCTTTCTGGAGGAGATGAACCTGTAATATTGAAGATAGCCCTACATGCCAGATAATTTGCCCAAAGTGGTTTTTCCCCCCAAGGATGTATTATATTATCTCTTTATTCAGAATTACTGAGAAGAACCTGGTTTACAATTATTCTGCAACTGAATTATTAATTTGCTTCTGAAATATATTTTAAAATGTATTAGGACCAAGACTCTTTATTTTCTTAATGATTGCCATCCTGTGAAGTGGCAGGTCTTGCCTCTGAAAATGGAGGCGCTTACAGCTGGTTGTTCACACAATAGTCTACTCTGTCAATAAGAATCAACTATTACATTGCAGTTCTTGATCTAAGCGGGACCTTATAGTCCAAATCAGCTCCTTTTTAATGGATGGGGTAGGTCTGTGTATGCAAATATACTGTATGTGCTATAGAAACTTCTTTTTTAGGCTTCCATATAAGACTAGAAAAAAGAAAGGAAATCCTGGTTTAAGTGTTGTGCTAATTACGTTGAGTCTTTAACACAATGGCATATTTTTTAAGGGTCACCAGGCTAACAAAACTGCTTTTAAAAAAACAGCAGACATAAGCTATGTTCATCCTTGTACGAGGTAAAAGCATTTCTTCTGAATCATTTTTGAAACATACACAACCCCAAATGCGTTCACACATTCATTCCTTGCATGGGAAGTAGCTGAATCCTTTACATATCAGCTGGTTCCTACATTCCTATCCTATTTTTCATCTTTTTCATTACTCTTAATTCACCTTTATCCAGCAATCTTATTTATTTTCTTTATTTAAAATATTTGTATGTTTGACTTAAATCAATTCACAAATTAATTGTGAAGGCTGGTCATTGGCAACAGTGACAAATAAAATGGTGGTTACCTAAACCAGGATGTTACTTTTTATGGTCCTCCTTTTATTTTCTTAATCTGTTATAGTAAATTGATCCTTTCTTAATTCCTGGAACAATAAGATTTGGTTAAATGTCCAAATGCTAGCTAAACTTAGGTGATCTTGATGTATGATACCAAAGAAATGTAAAAATACATTTTTAATGTGTAAGCAGGTTGCTACTTGCTATGAAGACTGAGTTGAGGAAGAATTTATCCTGAAAAAGCTTAGAAATCTGCTTAGTTTCAAAGGATGAGGCAGACTATGACAGTAAAATATAGTTAGTGTGCTTTTTCAGCTGCTTCCCAATAAGGTAGATGGGTTATTAATAGTAAAGTCTCAGTAGAAAAAAAAATATTTGCAGTAGCGATTTAGGGTTTGTCAAGAACTTTGGAGACATTTTAATCTAGAAGGAACAGATGGTTGAAATTTTTTTTAAAATGACTTGGTAGGAAACTCCTCATTGTTAAGACATTGAGGCTGACTTGTTAATGCAATCACTGGGGATGGTATGCTGGTGACAGGAGATGACTAAGATATCAGAGATAAAAGCAGTCTTCTTTCCTATATTTCTTCTTTGCAAAACAGATGGATTCTTGGCCTTTAGAAGTAGTCAAGACAAGAAACCCCAACTATATCTCTCCTCCCCCATCTCTGATTTCCAAGAAAGGGAGTTCCTTGTGAAATGTTTATCATGTCCCCATTTTTCCTGTAGGCTAAGCTGCCTCTTATCTGGCTATTGCCTAGACTGTTACCACTGCTGTTCCTCCTTCTTCTGTCCTACAAGTTCATTCTTGCATACCATTACATAAACAGATTGACTTTATTGATCTTTACACACATTTGGGAAACTTTTCTGTTGCAGAAAGGATATGTGTTCCTGAAACAAACAGGATCCCATCAGAGGCATGTAAGATGTTACAGGACCTTGGAACTGAGTCTTTTCAGTTATGGCACCTATTCTTTGGCACATCATTCTGCTGGAGATTAGATTGGGGCAGGCTATCAAAATTAAGGCCAAAGTTATCTGAATGCATAAAATAAAGAGATTATTTTAATTGTTATTTGCTGCTTTTTGCTGTTGCTTTTATTTTTCACTGATTTTAGCTACCCAAAGTCACCATGGTCAGACTCAGATGGTGGTCATATAAATTGTTGGGGGTAATATGCTGACATTGAAAACCTCACAGAGAGTGCTGTAAAGCACTATGGGGCCATCTAAATGCTATTGCTATGAATGACCGTTGCCAAAAATATTTATGCATATCATGACAAGCTATCTCCCGTTAGTCCTCTCTTGTTAGATAGGTGATAAAAGTTAGCATAAATTCTTGGCTGGTCTTCAGCCAAACTAACATTTTCTAATTTGACTACTACTTCTGGGTTTTAAAGGAAGAGACCTCTTACAGACTAATCACTAATTATTGCACTGTGTCTCAATCAGAGCATTGGTTTCAATGATCTAATACTAATCTGTTACAAGATTGATCTTAAAAAAAGTATTGCATTGTCTCTTATTCCTGGAAACACAGTATTTGCAACTACAAAATCTCCTTCTTGTCTTAGAAATCCTGAAATAATGAGATTGCTCTTACTTCCTAGTACTGGATATCAGTCCTGATGGAATTTGTATCAATAGCACATATCTTTTGCCAGGTCCCAGGCTAATGAGTCAGGAGATATTTTTATAAACCATCTTCAAACTCTTGTATGATCAGTGAAGAGACCTACCAAGCAGTAAAAAGGACAATATGAATGATTCTTCCTAATATATGTCATAGATTAATTGGTGGATATTGGAAAATAGTTCATTTGCCAGGATTATTTTAACTTCATTCCTTTTTTCTTAATAAATTTTGCTAAGATCCAAGCTTGGAAGAGGAATTAATTTTGGTTTGAGGTAATAGCCAAAAGCTTGACACCATCATTGGTATAAATTCAATGCCTTCCCATTTGCCATCTCTCTACCCCATTCCATTCTTCACTTTGAGTCAGGACAAAAGAATCTGTAGTGCCTACAGCAGCACCACTGAGGTAATCAACATATTAATTAAAACCATCTAGTGTGGTTATTGAATATGAAAAAGCCAGCCTTCTTTAAAGCATTCAGGGATAAATCTGAAGGGCTGTAGCATGACCATGACTGATTCACAAATGAATATTTAAAAAAAAATATCCTGAAAACTCAGTGATGCTGTATCTCAGTTGTAAATAACATTCTGGCAGGGTCTAAATATTAAGAGAAGGCATAATTCATAATTATAATTTCTAGAGCTGCTGGAGCTCTAGGATACATCTACATTTTTAATCTGAGATTGGGCTCATCTGGAACTCAGAATGTTTGTGGTACATTTAAAGTTACTATATAATATATCCTCTAGTAAATCAGAGGAATTGAGCAGAAAAGTGCCAGTAGTGACAATCATTTGAAGGTGAGAATATGAAAGATTTCCCTTCTGGGCTTCCCATTGGTGGACATAATTCATGAAGCTAATGTCTTTTAAGAACGTACTCACTTATTTTTATCATGCCTTTATTAAATCAATTAATATTATAAATTATATATTTGTAATTTAAATTTATAAATTACATTTATAATATAAATTATATATTATATAAATTGATTATTATAAATGACCCAAGGTGGCAAACATACCTGATACGTATTTCTTCTATTTCTTCTTCTATCAGAAGAGGTAGTATCAACTATAAAACTGGGGTGGACTGTAAAAGTAAAATTATCTCCTATTATAATTAAGCCAAAAGGGATGGAGGGAGGAAAGTGCATTTCCAACCAATAGAAATTGGATAACAGTTGCTTAATTTCTAACATTTTCCTTTATCTGAGCTACTTCCAGAGTAGCTATTACTGTCACAACAGAGGGCCTAACTCTCTAAAGTTTATAGTATAGCTGCAAGTTTTAAATCATGGCCATAAAAAGGGAGCTGGCCATCATTGAAGAATAAAAATCCTGAGAATTCTTAGATTAAGAAGTATGACATGAGAAATTTAGATTACCTGAACTGTTCGCAGTTCCCTTTCTCTTAGTTCCACATATTAATCCGAAATGTTTCAGAATTAAATGTATGTAAAAAGAAAATACCCATTTGTTATCAATGTTTATAAAAAAAGAACAAGTCAGCCAGCTGACTGCCTCCAGAAAACAAAGCTTGGAGATGACGGATTTCAAACTGACCTAATTATCCAGGAATATTTCTAGGCCAAAGATTGCTAATAGTATTACTAATGTTTCTTCTTTAATTAAATTTCTAGTGAAACTAGAAATGTTAACCAAATTTCCAGGAGATGGAGAAGCATTTTGACTCTTTAGCTTGCTTTAGTTTTTCCTAGAATAATAGTAACAATAATAGAATTGGAGATGATCACACAGTGTCAATATCTGAAAATTAAAATTGAAAGATTATGGCAAAAACCAGTCATGATGGCCCCAGTGATTATCATACCAAAAAAATGGCACTTAGAAAATGTCCACATTGATGAAATTGTCCATCTGTCAATTACAAAAGGCCAGATTGCTTGGATTTGTATATGGTATACAGTACTATGTTGATACATGTACAACATCCTAAGTTCTTGAGAAGAGCTCAATGTGTATGAAGGCCACCTAAACAACTGGCAGCTGTGACTTTACTTTTTTGTGTATATAATTCATGAACTACTATGTACATTATTACTAAAATAGTATAAGTAGAAAGTAAAAAAGGGAAAAATCAAGTCACCTGATGACATAATTGCTAGCAAAATTATGGAATGGCCTTCCCATTAAAAGACTGCTACTGCAATGTTCCCAAGGCAAAGTACCTAACTTCTAACACCAATCATGTTAACCAGTATGTTTCTTTTCAGTTAACCAGTATGTTTTTTTTCCTTCAAATAGCAGCATTTATATAGTCCTATTTTTATCCCTCAAGTTTAGTAGAAAATTGCATGTATAGTTGTAAAACATCAGATCTGCATGCAATTTACCTTCCCCTTCTTTCAAGCAATGATTGGGAGCTTAAAGATACACCAGCAAAAAACAAACAAAAAACATTATGGCCATTTTCACTAGTAATGCATCTTTTGAGGTCAAGTTCTAAATTTCTTTTCTGCGATCACTGAATAAGATAAATTGGCATCACTGAACAAATACATTGATATTTAACTGTTTCTCAATGTGATCTGAAGCATTACCAACCATGCCTTGGTGATAGAACAAAATGCTTCGTGAAGATGCAGTGTCTTTATTCTGTCCACTCCATTCTGGGTTTTGTGATCTTCACGTGTTTTGTAGTCTGAGATCATACAAGGAAGACAGGGAACAAAAAATATAATTCATTAATTAAGATAATTTCTAAGGTTCTAAAATGGTCACTTTTCACTTTCAGTCTCATGAAACAAGATAATCTGTACAAATTGTGTCACATCTTACTTCAATAGCCTTTGGGTTGTTTTTGTACCTTGAAGGTTAATTAAGAGACCTTGGTTAAAAAAAGAGCACAAGGCAATGACCTGACTATGTTTGCCTGGGGAAATAGCAGAGGAAGCAGACCATCTTAAAAACCAGGAGTAGCTTCATTGTTTTAAAGTCTTTTCTGCAGTCGGAGCAACAAAGGAGCAGTGCTCTGTCGAGAAAGAACATACTGTGCTGAGGACTATTTTAATAGGGAAGTAGCACACGTTATATGTCTGCCTAGGATCCTGCAGCCACAAACAAAAAGCTTTTGTTTAATGGAAGAGCAGCAGGAGCATTAATAAAGTCTCGGGATGATCTGCAGGACTGTTAACCAAGACAATGGGCAGCTCAATTAACTTGCTAGGTGAAATCTAGCTAGACTATAGCAGCACTTTGCCAGCTGTGGATTTATATTTAAATGTATATTTAAATATTAAGAGAGAAAAACAGTAAATTGTTAGTTTCAGAAGGACAATTCCATGGAAACAATTTGGCAATTGAGAGAAACATATTTTTATTTCTTTACTGGCTAGCAGGTAGGTTGATTATGAGACAAATTATATGTGATGTCTCAAAAAAAACCAGTATAATAATTGGTGAGCTTAGTTATTAAAAGTTCTAATAAATGTTCAGTTCCAGCAAGAAAGAAATATTGTATCAATGTTTATTTGTAGTCATGATCAAAGAATTTTGAACAACTAGAAAATAAAAGCCTCTAGAGATGGAGAAGTCACCCATAAATTTAAGAAAAAGTAGCCAAGATTTAAATGTCCATTATCAGAAGTTTTGACCTCATCCTCATCCTCTAAATTGTTTTCTGCATAACTGCAGAAAAAGGATAGATCACTTGGCATGCTACTTTACATCTCTGTTCTGCAGTTAAAACTGGAATAATAAAGACCACTCTCTTTATTCATTCACAGTCCCTGTTACTTACCCACAGTATTGTTTCCAGTGGAACTGGAACATTTTTTATATTTAAATAGATATATAATGTAAATAGTTGCTTTTTCTTCATGTATTTCTCTCTTCCCCATTTGTGTGCCTTTTGTCTTGATTTTTCACCACTTAAAAGCTTTTGATGTTTGCTAATCTTTAATAAACATAATCAAGCTATATTTTTGTTAGCTGGTGTGTGTTCTTGCTCTGATATGCATACAGGAATTGACTGGGGGGAAATAAATGGAATGTGACCCACAGTGATTTTCCAAATAAAACAAGATCAGCCACAGCTGGCTGATGCATCTGAAAATAGTGAATGCATAGCTGCAAAGCCCAGTTTAGCAAGGCTTGGATGAGAGAGGAATATTGCTGTTGTGAGTCAAGGATTCACTAGGCCAGTGATGGCTAACCTTTTTGGCACCAAGTGCCCAAAACATGCATGTGTGCACGCTCATACCTAAAATGCAATGCATGTGTGTCCCCCGTGCATGCACACGTATCCCCCTGCATGAGCCCCACACCCCCATGCATGCGCCCTGTCCCCTGTGCATACCCCTCCCCCTGCGCATGCACAGCAGATACCCAAAGACCAGCTGGCCAGCGGAAGGCACATGTGCATGCCCAGCAGAGCTGAGCTGGGGTGACAGCAGGCGTGGCTACAGAGAGGGCTCTGTGTGCCACCTGTGGCATGTGTACCGTAGGTTCACCATCACTGCACTAAGCTAAAGAGGGAGAGAGAGACAAGACAGCTTCAAAGGTACCAATCAAAGCAGCCCATTTCTTTTAAGGGAGAAAGAAGTTTTCCAGATATCTTAAAAGACCCCTGGGGTTGGAACAGGCCAGACAAAACTAGCTTCACCCAAATGTTTTGCTTGGTTCTGTTAGAAGGAAAATGCCCAGCTGTGATAGAGCAGCTCTGCCTTACAATGCCATGTTTTTTTTAACCCATGTACAAAGTACCACAGCCAGCTTCAGCATTCCACTGCCATAAGATCACACAACTTTGCTTTATGTTTGGCAGGATAGTGTGAAAACAAGGTCTCTAGCAAATGTAAGAGATCAACCCAACATGTTTTTTTTAAAATATTTTATTTTATTTTATTCAGAACAAAGTTAAAATACAAAATTCAATAAAAATCCAAGAAGACATAAAAGGGATTCCTTCATAGAGGAAAGGAATTTGTATCCCTTTCTTCCAGCTGAGGCCATAATATTGGAGAAGTATACAAACTTAAACTTCTGAACAAATGAAATCCACTTCATTGGTTCTTCAGCTGTGAGACTATCTCTTTGACATAGAACTGGATCAAAGTCCTTTTGTGTATCTTTATCCAAAGATAAAGCTTCAGGTTGTAACATTCTTTGAAGAATCACTAAACTTTGATTGTTTATGTAAGAGAAAACCAGGTACAAGCTGGATATTTTCTCACCCTTCTTTCTTAGATTTCAGATACTGTTCAGCCATTTTAATCTGTGGAACTTAATCAGGGAACAAAGAACAAGAAAAATATTTTCCTCTAAATTTCAATCCAAAATTATAATACAAATTCAATAGAAATAAACTCCAGGTAATTTGCAAATACAAAAAATACAAAATCCAATGTTGAGAATCTAATGTCTCTTCACCCCCCCCCCACCCCACCCCGAATGTTGCTGTGCTTTCTATACGGAAGGGACAGAGGTTATTCAAAATAACATATATTAGAAGGGGGAAAAGAGAAAAAGCAATTGGAGTCCAGCAAGGGATTGAAATAAATCAGCATTCAACCGCTGTTCAACTTTTAAAGCAAAAAGCAAAACAATAAGTCAAAAAGTTAAAGTTACAATTCCAGCGTGCTTAGAAAATGAAACTGCTTGTTAGGAAGGTGGATACACCCAGTGACCTTTCAATCACTTACAGAGGGAATTGGAATCTTTAAGACCACCCCTTCCCCACTGGGTCCATGATAGTCAAAAAGTCATATTGGATCACCCTAAGTGCTCCTATTCAAAACCAGGGAGCAGCACTGCCAAAGAACCTTAGCAGTGAAATCAGCAGATCATCCGTAAGAGGGGAAAAAAAGCTTACGAAGCAGCAGTCATCTTGAAAAGAAGCAACCCAACATGTTTTGATTCATTTGTGTAGTTGGGTTTTTCTATATCTAGTTTTAGGATTTGGAAAACAAGTCACATCTTAGGTCATGTTGATGCAGAAATACTGAAAATTTAAAAGCGTTCACAAACTTAAGCACTGCTATAGTAGCCCTTAGCCAAGCATCTTGGCTTGGATGGAGGGTCACCAAGACAGATTGTAGATTATATTAGGATGTTTGGGGGAAAAAACACCCACAAAGAAGGGAACGGCAAAGCACTTCTTTATTGCCAAAGAAAATTACACTGGTATGGAATCACCATGATTTGAACTTAATTCAAAGATATTTGTATCATTTCTCTTGTAACAGAATTTGGTTTGCGTTAACAGGTTAGTCTTTTCCTGGCTCTGTAACTTCTTTCCAGCCACACAGAACTTTTCTCCTGGCAAAAATATTTGGAACAGATGGAAACAGTCATACTTATATGAGATGCTGCAGTACTTCTCAACTTCAACTCCGAGAATTTCAGCTCCCAAAAAAGCCAATGCAGTCCTAAGTTGCATTAACAGAGGAATACCGTCAAGATCAAGGGAGGTACTAATACCACTTTATAAAGCCTTGGTAAGACCAAACCTAGAGTACTGCATCCAGTTTTGTTCATCACACTATAAAAAGATGTTGAGACTCTAGAAAGAGTGCAGAGAAGAGCAACCAAGATGATTAGGGGACTGGAGCTAAACATTCGATGAATGGTTGCAGGAACTGGGCATGGCTAGTATAATGAAGAGAAGGACCAGGGGAGACACGATAGCAGTGTTCCAATATTTGAGGGGCTGCCACAAAGAGGAGGGGGTCACAAAGAGGAGGGGCTGCCACAAAGAGGAGGGGGTATTTTCCAAAGCACCTTAAGTCCAGACAAGGAATAATGGATGGAAACTGTTCAAGGAGAGATTAAACCTGGAAATGAGAAATTTTCTGACAGTGAGAACAATCAACCAATGGAACAGCTTGCCTTCAGAAGTTGTGAGAGGTTCATCAATGGAAGTTTCCAAGAAGAGACTGGACTGCCATTTGTCAAAAATGGTGTAGGGTCTGCTTGGGTGGGGGGGTTGAACTAGATGACCTACAAGATTCCTTCCAATTCTGCTAATCTGTATCTATCTGTATTTAGATAGGATATATGTCTAAAATAAATGTATAACAGCACAGTTTTAAACAACTGTTTGTATTCAGTTATTGCTTACAAAAATTTCATATACTTAGTGGATATTACTTTGAAATATTTATTTTTAGAAACCGTAAATTAGTTTTTTAGGTAATTCTTTTTATTCTTTTAAAAATAAACCTATACTAAACTAAAATTCTAAATAATTTTGTTTGAGTCTAATTATTAATCTAATTAATCTAATTTACATTTTCTGATTTCACACATATATAAGAATACAAATAGCTTTTGGATTGAATTCTTCTCTTAAATTTGTGATACAGTTCTCAGCTCAAAAGCTTTTGCATCACAAAGAACTAATTTAAGCAAAATCCATCTAAGTCAGGGGTGTCAAACTCACGTTGTCATGGCAGCATCATATGATGTATCAGGATTTTTTCCCCCCTTCGCTAAAGCAGGCATAGATGTGGCCAGGCCCTGACACATTTGGCCCAAGGGCCAGGAGTTTGACAGCCCTGGACTTGTAATATCTATAACATCACTTTGCTAATTGAGAGACTTTGGGAGATGCTTTTACTTTCAGTATAGTGGAAGTTCTATTATTAGGATATGCCAGATTCTCTTCAGAAATAGAAGAGTTAATGTCTTGGTTGGATACTTCTTGTCTGCTCTTCCTGACCTTGAAAGTGAGTATCAGAGAATTATTTCACCATAGTTAGCTTTAAAGGGGAAAAAAAGCTTACTTTGAAGTATAATCCCCCACCAGAATTTTAAAAAACGAAGGTCAGATCATTTAATCTATTTTATTATTAACTATAATGAGCTGATAGTAAATTAAAATAACAGTCTGAGTTTTCAGTAGATAATTATCAGCAACTAGATAATGTCTGAGTTTATACCTTCACTGAGACAAACTGCTGTTTGCTTCCATCTTCTGTGGAGAACTCATCCTGTTCTGAATCCCAATCTTATTGAGCACTTTAGTAGAAGCTGTAAAGGAAGCAGACTCACGCATATGCAGAAGATCCTCTTTTTTCAGATGTTTAGAATCTTGTAACTTCATTTGCTGTTCCAAACTTTGTCTGCAGTTATGAAATAAACCTTATGGCAAGATCACCAAAAGGCTGGTAACCTGGCAACTTCTGGTCTCTCCCCTTAAAGTTCTATGCTCTTCCTATTTGGGATTGCAAAAGTAAAATAATGTTCAGATCTCACTAGTAGAAATATGGATCTTGCTTTCTCTTGTATCTATTGGGAATGCAAAATCCATATGCCCTACTAGTAGGAACCATACCCAATTGTTTTACTTTTATAAACTGTATGGGTCCTTACAATAGCAAGGTACAGAAACCAATTGGTCCTTCCTCTCCCCCAAAATGAAAAAGTCTTACTCTATTATCCCAAAGTTGTTGTTTTTTCAAAAGGCAACTGGACTTTGTTTTTTCCTTGAAGATGTTTCACTTCTCATCCAAGAAGCTTCTTCAGTTCTGACTGAATTCTTGGGTGAGAAGTGAAATGTCTTCAATGAAAAAAACAAAAAAAGTCCAATTGGCTTTTGAAAAAGCTGACTGAGAATCTCCATAGACACTTACTCCATTATGTAGCACTGGTAGCAGAATTAAATGCAACCTTATTTCTATTATAAATACAGTTTGCAGTTGTTACCTTTACTCTTATAGGCCTTTTCTATTTTCTGTAACAAACAGAGCTTGTCAATAGATTTGTTTTTGAATCACTGCCTGCAAAGCTTTTAGCTTCTTATCAGTTGAGTAAAACCTGAAAGTAGCACAGAGGTGTCTACAGCACTCTTGCCATATTCCCTAAACTATCCTTATCAACAAACCAGTTATTTTCCATGTTAAAAGAAAGAATATCTAAGAGTCCCTGATATCACATAAAGTTCAATAATAATTAGAATTCAAACAGACAGGGATCTACCACACAACAGCCCAGAATTAACAATTGTTGATTAGAAAGACAAAAAAAAATATCTGAATAGTGAACATTACAATAACGGGAAACAGCAGAAGAGAAGAGAAAGAAAGAACTGGAGAAAATAACAAAATACAAAAATGTGCAAATAGAAGTAGAACCACTATGGACTTCCAGCTGTGCTCCTGGTGGCATTGGAGGTAAGGACAGTGAGGCGAGGACAGTGAGCTCCAAGTTCTCCCCATCGGAGGGCTCTGAAAGGAGCCATAGCCACCCTGTAGGGGTGGTGAAGTAAAGGGGGGGGCACCTTGCAGGTTGAGGAGAGCCACACCTCTCCTCCCTGACTTGGAAAATCCCCCTCAGCTGAAGACAAGGAGCAGTGACAGTCAACATGGCTGCCATGAAGTTGGGGACAGCCACAACACCTAAGAAAGTGCAGGAGCACACAGTGAACAGAGATTGTTCCTGGGTGACATTATTATTATTTTTTGTTTAAAAATTACTCCAAGGAAAACAAAACAAAAAAATCCTAGAGAAGAGATTCCAAAAATATAACTGTTTAAGCAGCAAAAGAAAATATTTTTGATATAAGAGATCTATGCTGAAAAATAAGTCGAGACCGCCATCTATTGATGAAAGGAAAAGTGACTCCTGGAAATTTAGACTCCTGGAAATTTAGAGGAGGATGGCTGTGACTTTTAACTGTTTATTGCCTGTTTATTGTCTTATGCTCACAAGAGGTGGAAATAAGAAAGATATTCTATAAAACAGACTCTGGGAAGCTATAATAAAAGACTAAAACCACAGAGCAGACTTAAAGAACTTGGAAAATACCTTGGACTAACAGAGTATTGAGTAAATGC